>JAJIBD010003591.1:0-228558 GCA_021461705.1 Cryptotis parvus
AAAGGCCTCGTGGGGAGGGTGGTCCAGCCTCTTCGGGCCACCAGCCCCATTGTCAGCTGTGTCCCCGCACCAGGAGGGCCCGCGCACGAACTGCAACATGCATCCCAAAACGGCATAGTTCCACCTTCAGATCCTGCCGACACACTCTCCCGTGGGCTGCGGTGCAGCCCTCGGGGACCTGAGCGGGACCCCCCCAGCAGGGCCTGGAAGCACTCAGGAGGGTCCCCAGCTGAGCGCCTCTGCCGTGGGTGAACCCGGGAGCGGGTCTCCGAGGGCTGTGTGGATGCTTCCTGCCTGACCTGCTCCTGGGCGCTTCCCTCTACCACAGTTCTCCAGCACCCCAAATCCCAAAAGCTCGGGGAAGACCCAGCCCCGCCTCTCGGTGCAGCCACCCCAGGGCAGGAACCTGCAGCCCCCCAGAGACGACCAGGCCGCTTCTCAGGGACACGGCACCGCCTCTTCCGGCCTGATTCTAATGACTTCTAAATGTTGGTAAATATTTTGGCTAAGGCGGGCGCTGCGCGGAGCAAAGATGTATGCAGTTCAGAACCCACGAATTATTTATTAAAGATCTGAGATGCGGTGCAATTATGTGGAAAGAACCCCCCCAAAATTAAATAAATAAGTAACAAAATAAATAAATAACCGGCACTGGCCTCTGCGCAGGCTTGGGAGCTGCATACATGATTGCCGCCTTGATGAACTCCCGGATGTAATGAGCTGATTTTCTGCTCTTAATATCGCATCTGCTGATGAAGGATTCGTTAGGATAATGGAACGGAGCTAAAATATAAATGACTCCCTGTCAAGAAGCAGCTTTTGTTTGTTGATCTCCTGACAGTTACAGGCCAAGGCAGGGGTGCAGCAGCAGGCAGGAGGGTGGGGTGTGAGCGGGGGCCGGGTGCTGGGGGCGCACCTCGGCTTCCCCTGCCAGGTGGGACTCCCGGCCAGGGGAGCCCCAGGTCTGGTGGGTGGGTGGGGAGGCCCTTGACTCCAGCCTCCTTCCCGCCCTCGCTGCGGGCTGCCAACCACCCTCTGAGCAGAGGCACCACGTGCGTGTGTGAGTGTGGGCAAGCCGGCACGGGATGCTGCCCGGAGCAGAATCCATGGAGCTCTCTTGAGTGACGTGCACAGGGGACGTACGTCCTGCCTGGCCTGAGTGTCCGCGCCCCTTAGGGCTCACAGAGCCCCGACCCAGTGGGGCTACAACTAACTGATTAAAGGGTGCAGCCGCTCTCACCTCTGAAAATGTGTCCTTCACCACGTCCTGGTTCTGGGACTTTTTTTTTCTTTTTTGGGTCACACCCGGCGATGCTCAGGGCTTACTCCTGGCTCTGCACTCAGGAATTACTCCTGGCAGTGCTCGGGGGACCTTATGGGATGCCAGGGATTGAACCCGGGCGGCATGGGCCGACTGCAGTGCAAGGCAAATGCCCTACCCGCTGGCCTATCGCTCCGGCCCCAGTTCTGGGACTTTTTCATCCTGCTCTAACAGAAACTCTGGACCCGAAGACTCTCCACTCCCCCTGTTTCCTTCTCCCCCACCTGGCTGCTGGCACATGGCTCCGCCTTCCTGGTCCAGTCGGGTAGGCTCAGGTGCTGCAGGTGGCGCCTGTGTCCAGCCCCCAGGTCCATTTTAGCTCTGTCCATGCTGGCACATGCCAGGGTCCCTTTGCTGCTTAGCTTAGGGTTGAGTGTGGGCCCCCTGGGGTCTTCGTGGCCGGCCCCTATAGAGCTGCCTCCATGCATGAGGTCCAGGGGCCAGTGGGAATGATCTCCGAGATAGTCCTATGGGCGCCAGCCCAGAAAGCTGCACGTTTCAGGTGTGTGTGTGTGCGTGTGTGCACGCACGCACACCTCGCTTGTGTTTCTGTGTGTGCTGGGCAGTGTGGGGGGGTCCTCAGATCCCACCCATAAACTTGACGAGCCGCTGTGCTTTATGGCCTCTCTGGTGTGTAGAAGAGACCGAGAAAACCACTGCACAGGCGCCAGTGGGAGAGGCACTAAGACCCAGTAGGTGAGACAGCTGCTCGCCACCAGGCCCTGCGTGGAGGGTCCCAAGCCAGGTGGGTGGGGGAGGGGCTCAGAGGGTGCTTCTCCATGCCTGGGGAGCAGGACGTCGGGGAGGGAGTCAGCGGAAGTGCCCAGGGACTGCCGCCTTGGTGGAACCTCTCCTCACCTCGTCCTTTGAGACACTGGGCAAGTGAACCCCGATGCCCAGCTGTGCCCCTTCCTGGTGACGGGCACGGGGCCGCCGTGCTCTCACGGCCAACACCTGGCTTGGGAACACCCTGATTCTGCCCCACCTGACCCCTCCTCTTGGCCCTGCCTGGGGTTTTCAAGATTCTGACCCTAAGCACCCAGACGGTGCCTTGCGGACCCCAGGCCCGCCTCTGGCCCCTGCCGCCCTGGGTGCCTGCTTCTTCCCGGCCAGAGATGGGTCCCCCCACCCAACCCGCTGCCTCCTGCCCTAGGCCTGGCCCATGCCGGCCCCATCGTGCATGAGTTTGGGGTTCCTCTACCTCCCACGTGGCTTCTGCCAGTGTCCCCAGCGTGGCCAGTGGTGACCCCCTCAGGCCAGCCCTTTCTGTGCCTCCTCCCAAATCTCTTCTCTCTCTCTCTCTCTCTCTCTCTCTCTCTCTCTCTCTCCTTCTCTCTCTCTCGTCTACCCCTTTTTATTTTCACTCTTTTAACATGGTTTTCCTAAAAAGTTTTTTAATCAATCAAATTTGAGGCAGAAAATAGGTTTTGTCACGCCTGGCCCGGGGTGGGGGGGGCGCGCCGCTCGGCTCTGGGCAGCCGGCGCTGCGGGAAGGAGCTGAGAGAGGAGATTTCTGGGGACAGAGCCTGTTTCCATGACACCGCCCCAGCCCCTGCCCTGAGAAAGGCCTGGAGGGACGGGCAGGGAGGCAGGGGTGGGGACGAACAGCTTGTCCTGAGACTCAGCCGTGGCCCCTGTGTGGGCTGGGGCGCAGGTAGGCACAGTTGGGGGCAAGGCACCTGGCCTGGTGTATAATCAGCTGCGCCTCATAACTCACGGCGCCTCCGGCCTGCAGGGGCTGTTCTGGGGCCAGGGAGGGGGCGCCGAGGCCGCGGGCCCTGGGCTGTGGCTCCCACAGCTCCCCTTTTGCCCCCTTTGCCCAGTCCCGGCCCATGGCAGCCTGTGCCCGCCTCTGCTCCCTTCCCGCCATTCTGTGCTCTGGCACCTCAGTCCCCTACTGTGCCCAGGACCCCTCGTGGCCTCCCGTCCACCCACTTCCTCTGTCCTCTGCCCCTCCTCCCTGTCCCCTCTCCTCTGCTCTTCTTGCGTCTGTTATAATTAATGATTACTTTTAATTGGTTTGCTTAGGCAGTCTAACAGCAAATTACCAGCAGCCAGCCCAGGGTACCCGGTTCCGGGAGGGCCCACCACACCTCGGGACTGGCTAGGGGAGCCGTGCGCTCCCCCGTGGCTGGGCCACCCTCACCGCCCTCTGGGCAGAGGGTGCCAGGCCGCTGGGGCTCGGGCGGCAGGCACTGCGCGCACAGCTGGGCTTTCTCTGGGCCTCGCAGCGGGGCTCCCCGGTGTCGCGTCTGCCAGTCACCGGAGACCACAGCTGCCTTGGGGCCAGGACGGGGCTCTGGATGATGCCCACTCACTTGGCCATGGCCGCAAAGGGAGCCAGGACAGAAGGGACACAGCCCAAAGCTGGCGTGGCTCAGCTGCCCGCCTGCATCACCTCCACTCCAAGTTCCTGCATCACCTCCACTGCCCAGTGCCTGTATCACCTCCACTGCCCAGTGCCTGCATCACCTCCACTGCCCAGTGCCTGCATCACCTCCACTGCCCAGTGCCTGCATCACCTCCACTGCCCAGTGCCTGCATCACCTCCACTGCCCAGTGCCTGCATCACCTCCACTGCCCAGTGCCTTCATCACCTCCACTGCCCACTCTCCACCTGCATCACCTCCACTGCCTGCATCACCTCCACTGCCCAGTGCCTGCATCACCTCCACTGCCCAGTGCCTGCATCACCTCCACTGCCCAGTTCATTCATCACCTCCACTATCCAATGCCTTCATCATCTCCACTGCCCAGTGCCTTCATCACCTCCACTGCCCACTCTCTGCCTGCATCACCTCCACTGCCCAGTGCCTGCATCACCTCCACTGCCCCTGGTCAAGGAGGGAATGAAGGGAAGGTGTGGGGATGAGTCGTAGCTGGTGGGTGAGTGAATGAATCCCTGGCTAAATAGGTGTGAATGGGAGGAGGTAGGGAGGGATGGGTGAGTGGGTGGAGGAGGGGAAGAGGGACGGTGGAAGAGACACTGTAGGGTGAGCAGTGGATGGGTGCAGGGGTGGGTGCAGGGGCGGGTAGACAGTGGATGGAGGGATGAAATGGTGAAAAAGAGGTGTGTGGTCGCGTGGATGGTCAGGACGGGGCTGGGCAGCTCCAGGAGCGTTGATGGGCATTGGTGGCTAACGGCCCAGGCGTCTTTCCTCTCCCACGGACAGGAAGGGCCGCTGGGCTTCTCCTCCCCTTTGTCGAGGTCTCCTGCCTCTGTCTCTTCTCGGGCCTTCGGCCCTTCCTTAACTACAGTCACCTTGGGGTTCTCTGCTGGCTCCCCGGGCTGTGCACATGCCAGCAAGCACCCATGCAGTGTCTCACGCACACACACACACACATGCACGCACATTGCACTCACGCACACACACGCCACTCAGAACCTGACATGGCGCAAGGAGCCAGGGAGAGGCGGGCTGTGCCCGGGTCAGAGAGCAATGGACAGAGCCGCCCTCGCCGCCTCCTCCTTCTCCTCTTTTTCCCTCCTCTTCCTCGTCCTGTCCCCATCAAAGTGAGGGGCCAGGCTGGCTGCTCTCATCCCTGTCCTGGCCTGGTCCCTGCCTGCCTTCCATCCGCCCCCCGCCTCCCGCCACCAACTCTGGAAAGTTTCCTGGCGATTGTTCTGAGCGATCAGATCTGCAAGTCGCTCTCTAAGCTTCTTGTCACATTTTTGACTTAATGAAGTGCAACTGCTCAGGGATTTGGGTTCAGCACTCGGGTCCCCGCGCCTCCCTTGTTGTCGGAAAACAGGGGTGGTTGGGGACAGCAACACCGCTCAAAGTCGTTATCATTCGGTCAGTCTGTTTAACACAAAATTAAACAAAGAACTAATTAGTGCCTCATGAATTAATAAATGCACAGTTCCGGGGAGGCGGGAGGGGAGAGAAAGGTGGTGGAAGAGAGATACTGAAGTTATGGAGTTGGGGGCTTTGGGGGTTCAGGGGAGGCCGGCCGGGGTGTCTGGAGACATCCGGGGCAGACGGGTGTGGGCGGCTGCTGCCCGGGCCGAGGCCCCTGGGGGGCTGGGTGGCAGCGAGTTGGCACCATGGTGCCCCTGGCGCTGCTCTGAGGAGGGGGGGGGGTCTCTGTCCTGGCCCCCGGCCCGGCAGGACTTCCGCCTCCCTGCTGCACAGCCTTGCTCGTCTGCTTTATCCCCACTCTCTGCCCCTCACGCAGCCCCCCCACCTCTGTGGGCCGGCTCTCTGCAGACCCCTGCCTCTCGCATCTGGATCTGACATGGGGAGTCACTTTGCCCCTGTTCGGTGTCCAGCAGGGTTGGACTCGGCCGCGCACACCCTGGGCCCAGCCAGCCGGGAAAGGCAGCAGGAGCGTTGCAGAGGCCGCCAACTCCTTGGAGTATGTCAGCAGTAATCAACGTGATCCGGCTAACTGGGTTCTGGGCGGGTGGGCGGCGGGGCGGGGGGCACCCCATGAGCCCGGCACAAGGTCACCCCACCTCTCACAATCCCCAATCTGATTTGGGGGATTACGCGCTAAGGCAGCCAGCGGCCCATGCTTGCATCATTGATGAGCCTCAGTAGGGGCGGGGAGGAAAGAACCAGGGCAGGAGCCGCCTCCTGGGTGGGCGTGGGGGACCCTCTGAGGCGGCGGGCAGGGCTGGGGGTGCCAGGGGACCCCCCGGGAGTTCTGTCTGGTAGCCCTGACTCAAACTCCGGCAGGGGTCTGCAGCTGGCTAGTGGGCACTGGGCCTTGAAGGGTCCTGATGCCCCCAGCATGGGCAGCTGAGACTCAGATGCGGGACCCAGGGGGCTGCCAGCAGGGAGGGCGGGAGGGTTGGTGCTCCCAGATGCCCACTTGACTCTGCTTCCCCACTCACTTGAGAGAGCAGCTGGCGTTTGTCTGCCTTGGGGTGCCTGGGTGGATGGAGAGTGGGGGACAGTGTCGTGTGGCCCCTCCTTGTCCCCAAGCCCTGGTGCTTGGCCTCTGGCATCAGCCAGTCCTCCCCGTGCGGCAGCCCTCACCTCTGCGGAATGGAGGTGCTGGCGGCGCCCCTCTGGCTTCTCCCTGCTGGGGTCTCCCCGGGGGACCCTGGCACCCCTGTTTCCCTGTGATCTGTTTCAATTCTTTTCTGAACCTTTCAAAATCTGGTTTGCACCAACTGAGAAGTGGCCAGGTCCACCCTCCTACCGCCCACTGTCCCTGCAGACACCAGGAGTGTCCACCCTGGGGCCCCAGGGAGGCTCCAGCGCTCGGAGGCCTGGGTACCTCCGGAGGCTAACATGGGGCTCACTCTCTCTCCCCCCAGGATGAAGTGACACCCCCCGTCTGCGTGCTCCCGAGCCTGTTGGATCCACCACGAGGTAGGTCTGAGCCCCGCCCCCAGCCCAGCCCACTCACTGGCTCAGCCAGGCCTGTGCTCCCAGGGACGGCACCAGGTGCCCATTCCCCTGTCCACCACTTCTCCTGGCTCCTGAGGGGCTGGGGGCACAGGGATGGGGTCTTTGGAGGATGTTGTGGGAATCGTGGGTGGCCAGTCCTCCGGAAGCCTTGTTCCTGGTCAAGGCTAGGGGATGCAGCCCACTTCCTCCTGCAGGGGCCGGCTGGCCTGGGAGGGAGACAGGCAGCCTGGACCCTGGGCCGGCACTGGCTGCTGGCCTCTGGGGCCGGGGTGGCTGGGGCTGCCCCCGGCGCGGTGTCAGAGGTGACCGGTGGAACGGTAGTGTTATGTAAATAGCAGGCCTGCGCCATCCATCATCCGGTCAGCCCGCGCGGCCGGGCGGGCACCGACGCGGCACCGTGCGCCTGGCTCCAAACCTGTTTGTTTTCCCTTTGTCTCTGACCATTCGGGGCCCGGCTGCCAGCGGCTCCGGGTTTTGTCCCCACTGGCCCCCGCGCCGGGGCCGACTGGGGAAAGGAGGCGGGCCGCCCGGCTCCCACCGCGGCAGCCCTTTGCGACTTCAAAGGCTCCCCCAGTATTGTCTGTGCCGGCGGGCAGTGGCCCTGAAAACGTGATCAGAGGCGGCTGGTGTAGGGCAGGCCCGGCCTGCGCCCTGCACTCTCGCTGGGGCCCGTGGATTCCTCCCTTTGCCGCCCTCACCACCCTGGTTACAGCATGGCTCCCCCAGCCTCTCCCTCGGCCGGCCTGGCCCGCCTCCGCTCTCCTGGCCACCGGCTCACCCCTCTCGGGACCCGGCATCCAGACGTGCGGAACAGGCCCGGGATGAAGGGCAGCTGTCTCCTGGGCCAGTTTCTTCTGGGTTCCGTCTTTTTCCAGCCGAGTGTGCCCACAGCTTGGGTTTGTAAATAAAGTTTTATTGGAACCCAGCCATGCCTGCTTGTTTGCAAGGCGGAGGACGTCGAACCGCAGAGGCCCCTCGTATTTATCGGGAGACCTTTTACAACAGGGCTGGCTGTCTGCCCTGCCCCACTCTTTCCTCACGCAGGGAGTGCGAGAGCACAGGCCCAGAACAGGGGCGGCCCTTCACAGTGAAGCGTGTGCCGGCGTGGGTGGCCATGCGCTGCGGGTGCTATGTAGGTTCGGGAGCCCTGCAGGGCAGCTGGGGTGACCACTCAGCCCAGCCCAGCACCCTCAGGCCACTGCTCAACTTCTTCCCTCACCCCTCAGGAGGGATGGGGGGCTGGAGTGAGCTCAGTGGCTGACGGTATCTGGCCTGAGCCTGACCAGCAAGGTCTGGTGTCCCCATGTCCTGCCCCTGTCCAGGTCCGGGGCTCCCCATGCCCTGTATGTGTCAGGGAGCACGAGCCTCTCTAGTCTACAGCTCTGTGCTCTCTGAGCCCCCTCCATCTGGGAAATGGGGTGCAGGCAGAAGCCAGAGCCGGCTGCTCCCGGTGCTCAGGAAGCCATGGACCGCGGGTATCCATATGCCCTGCTGCTGCCCAGGGGTCTGACCCGCGGAGGTGGGAACCAGGCACCCACCCAGAGGCCAGGGCAAGGGCACAGCAGACGCCACCCCACCAGGGCTTTGGGCTCATGGGTCTGGCTGGAGGAACAGTCAAGGGGAGGAAATGAGGCCTCGAGTCACAGAGGTCAGAGGTCAGAGGTCAGAACTGGCCGGTGTCAGCTCAGGACCTTCTCTGAGATGTTGCTGTTCTCTGAGCACTTCCTTCCCTCCTCTCTGAGGCGTTAGTTTCCCCACATCCCTCCGTACCCCAACTCCACGGCGCATCCTCTCTCTCTCTCTCCACCTCCCTCCTTCCCTCCTCCCTCCCTCACCCTCTCTGCGTCCCTCTCTCCCTCTCCCTCATTCTCTCCCTCTCTCCCTTTCTCTTCCTCTCCGCGCTCTCTCCCTCTCCTGTTCTCTCCCTCTCTCTCTCCCTCTCTCTCTCTCGCTCTCTCCCTTTTCATCTACTCCGAAGGCTTTACTTTACTTCCTTGTCACCCTAATTGATTGCATTAACCTTTCAGCGTATTGGATTTCCTCGGCATCGGGCAGGGCCCGGTGCCGTATGCTTATAATCTGCGCTGTAATGGACAGGAAGTGCAGTCAGCGCGGCTTCTCCGCCTCCACATGGCCCGCGGCCCTCTCCACTGCCCAGGCCACCTTGGCCATGTCCCTGCTGGCGGGGGCAGGGGCAGTGCGCGTGGAGGTGATGGCCAGGAGGCGCGGTCACCCTGCCAGCTGGACCCCTCCTCTCCCTCCTCCTCTCCCTCCTCCTCCTCTCTCCCTCCTCCTCCTCCTCTCCCTCTTCCTCCTCTTCCTCCTCCTCCTCCTCCTCTCCCTCCTCCTCCTCCCTCCCCTCCTCCTCCTCTCCCTCCTCCTCCTCCTCTCCCTCTTCCTCCTCTTCCTCTCCCTCCTCCTCCTCTCCCTCCTCCTCCTCCTCTCCCTCCTCCTCCTCTCCCTCCTCCTCCTCCTCCTCTCCCTCTTCCTCCTCTTCCTCTCCCTCCTCCTCCTCTCCCTCCTCCTCCTCTCTCTCCTCCTCCTCCTCTCTCCTCCTCCTCCTCTCCCTCCTCCTCCTCCTCTCCCTCTTCCTCCTCCTCCTCTCCCTCTTCCTCCTCTTCCTCTCCCTCTTCCTCCTCCTCTCCCTCCTCCTCCTCTCCCTCCTCTTCCTCTCCCTCCTCCTCTCCCTCTTCCTCCTCTTCCCTCTCCCTCTTCCTCCTCCTCTCCCTCCTCCTCCTCTCCCTCCTCTTCCTCTCCCTCCTCCTCTCCTCCTCCTCCTCTCCCTCCTCCTCCTCCTCTCCCTCTTCCTCCTCATCCTCTCCCTCCTTCCCCTCCTCCTCCTCCTCCTTTCTGGGCTTGTCCACACCAGGCCGTCTGACCCTCCTGGGTCTCCTCTGATGGGCTCTGGGGCCAGCATGGGGCCCAGAGATCCATTTCTGGAGAGAAATGGGAGAGAGTCTAAGCGGCAGAGCTGGAGACCCCAGGGCTTGCTGGCCCTGGCCTTCTGGAAGCTTCTGCCCTGAGCAGCCCCCACCCCATCCCAGGCAAGAGACAGTGTCCAGGCCAGCAGGCAGGAGTGGGGGAAGCTGCTCTGGGCAGGGCAAGGAGAGGCGGCACAGAGGGCACCACGGGAAGCTGTGGGCCCGGCGGGTGCTGCGGCAGGGCAGGCAACCCCTGCCTGGTCCTAGGGACCCGAAGTCCTGGCTGGGGCCTCACCTCTGACCTGCAGCCCCAGCAGCCACGGCCTGGCCCAGGCAGACTGCTTGCATACATTAGCGTCAGGCCGAGGAGTGGGCCGGAAGCTCCCCACTTGCCCTGGGCCTCTGTCCATCTCTCCCGCCCGCTGTCCGTCATTCCCTCCTGCCGAGCCCCCCCAGCTCCTGCTGTCAGTCTGTCACGCTGAAGGGCACGCTTCGGGCAGAGGGGCCGGATGGAGGGTCTGCCCCTCCCGGGGAGGGGGGGCAGACAGAGGCGCCGTGGGAAGATATAAGGCAGCAAATCGGAGCCGGGCGATTCCAGTGTCAGGAGAAGCTAAATAACCCTGTAACTAGTATGAAGGTTAAGTCACGGTCTGCCGCACACGGAAAATACGAGGCTGCGCTCGGAGGGGTGCGGCCACCGGTGCCCCGCTGCGGAGGGCAACCCCTCTCCAGGGACCCAGCAGTGAGACAAGGGGGTGCTCCCTGCTCCCTGCCAGGGGCAGCTGTCCTGGGTATCTCTGCGGCTGAAAGGCAGCTGGCCAAGCCCTGGACACCCTGAAGGAGGTTTGGATGCAGCAGCAGGAGAATCGGGGACCCCGTCCATGGCCCTGCCCGGCCCACTGAGACTTGCTCTGTGCCAGGCTGTGTGTGTGCCCTTCCGACAGCCCCCACCCCCGTCCCCTTTTAGAACCACTTTATTGAGATATAATTCACGGCCGAGTGTCCAGTTCAGCGTTTCCTGTCTTCGCGAGGGTGTGAAGCAGCCCCATTATCTAAATTTAGACCATCTCCATCACCCCAGAAAGACACCTCGGCCTCATTAGCGCTCCGCCCGATGGGAAAGTGGACGCTCAGAGACAACCCGAGGCTCGCCGGAGACGAGCTTGTGCGTGACAGCGGCGTGTGCGACCCACGTGCTGGGACCCGAATCCTGGTTCTGGGGGTCTCCCCTCCTCGGGCTCTGCCACAGGCTCGGGAAGGCCCGTTCTCACACGCAGCCTGGGACACACCCCCGGGCCTCCCTCCCCTGGCTCCTTCACGGGGCCTGGCGGCAGAGCGCCCACCACCCCCAGCCCCCAACTCCTGGACCTGCCTCTCAGCTCCTTCTCCCGGGCACCTGAAATGGAGGATCGGCCCAGGGCGAGCAGCACACAGAGAACTGCCAAGCCAACGATTTCAGTCACTACAGAAATCCCGAATCTGCTAGAGATCATCCGTGCCACTGAAGTCATGGGCCAGCGAGTGTTCTAGAACATTCCAGAACAGCCCTTTGCCTAGGTGGGGGCCACTGGTGGGCAGTTATGTGGGCATCACCGTGGCCTCTCTCGCTCTTGCTAGCTCTCCCCCTCCCGTCCTCTGACTTATCTGCCTCTGCTGTACACCCACAGTTTTCCCATCCCAAAACTTTAAACACACACACACACACACACACACACACACACAGAGCTTTAGTGGCCAGACTCTGCTTGCAAAATTGGGGGATTGGGCGTGAGAGGGCCGACAGGGCCTCTGATAAAGAGATAAAACACAAGGACGGGATGGAGGGAAGGAAGGTGCGGAGAGGGGGTGTCTGCTGGGCTGGGTTTGGGGTTTTTTTTCCTCCTTCATTCTTGCTCCCTCCAAAGCGGAGGATCCGGCCGAGCCAGTTTGGATATTTATTAAGAAAAAGCCAAAGATAATTAACTTTTTTGTTTTTGTTTTGTTTGTGGGTGCCTCCCCTGTTGGCACTCCTGCCTGGCCAATCTAACCGGCTCCCGCTTGCTTGGGGCTCAGGCCCTGCCAGCACCTCCACTGGCCCAGGGTGCCTGCCGGGGGTCCCTCTGCGCCAGAACCCCAGGCTGTTTCAGCTCCGTGAGCAGCTGTAAGAGCAGAGTAAGTGCCTGGGTGGGGGCGGGGGAGCAGGTGGGAGCAGGGGACCGTGGGGCCTCCTCTCAGGAGCTTGGGTGGATGAGGGAGCCCCCCCCTCCGCCCCACCCGGGGCTCCTGCTGTTCCTCCTCTCAGCTCAGGGCCTGCCCAGAAGGGAGGGAGCTGCCAGGGTAGAGCCAGGCGGAGCCCAGCTCCTCTCCTTGCAGGCTGCTGCCTCATTTTGCCTCATGCAGCTCAGGGTCCCTGCGATGACTCGGGCGGCAGAACTGTGCCCTGATGCTGGCCACTGGAAACAGGGTTCAGTCTGTCCCCACCTGTGGCCCAGCCCGGGGCATCTAGGGGTCAGGTGAGAGTCGGCCTTGGCTAAGGATCCACTCGTGTAGTGCCCAGGGCTGGCTGTGGCCCTGCTGGACCTCTGTCCTCTTGTTGAGAAGCTGGTGTCATTGGCCTGTCACCCCAGGGGTGGGGTTGGGGGAGTCACGGGGGAACATCAGAAGCCAGAGGCTCTAGGAGCGGGTGGTGCCCAGCTCGCAGCACCCGGAGTGGCCATGTGGGCGCACCTTTGCCAAATCCGTCCCACCCCCGCCCCTGCTCTGGCTGGACCGTGCCCTCTGTGGGCCAGGCCCTGCACCCCGCTTCCTGCAGGGCCCCAAGAAAGGCCACGGTGCGGGCGCCTTCCAGGTGAGGAGCCGGACCAGAGACTGAGCATTTCTCAAGAATTCCACTGGCCCTTTTTTTCCTTTCCGCTGAAATATAAGGATGCACAATTTTTTTGGTTTCAATTTAGCATTGGAGAATTTTATAATTTAGTAATTAAAATCTCTGATAGGCTTTAGAAATTGCGGCTAATTGAATTTAATGGGAAGATGATTTTCAATTTTATTTGATTACCGGGACCCCTGGCATCGGTATTTATGGGAAAAAATGGGAAATGTGCTGTGTGGGCTAAGATGGCATAATTGAATTAGGGATAATCGGATTTCTCCGTCATGAATTTCACTATAATTTTCCTATAATTTTCCATTAGATATCTAGTTTACAAATATTCACAAAGAAATGAAGCTCTTTCGGAATGGAGATTGCCCGCTAACAGGATTACGGGCCGAGCGGGCGGCCAGTGCCAGCCCCGCTTAACGCCCTAATGCAGGCCCCGAGCCTGCCACACTCCGCCAGCCCCGCCCCTGTCCGTCACCCTCCCTGCGACTCTCTCGCCCCGTGTGTTTCCTCTTCATGACCGCCCCCCACTCCCGCCCTGCCCCTGCCCAACAGGGCCCCTGCTGGCCACTGCCTATCCCCAGGTGCCTGCCGTCTGCCCTCCGACCTCCCCTGGGGGCCGCGCCCATGCCCGCCTGGCGAGCCATACGGAGACACGCGGCCTGG
This sequence comes from Cryptotis parvus, assembly GCA_021461705.1. Taxonomy (NCBI): domain Eukaryota; kingdom Metazoa; phylum Chordata; class Mammalia; order Eulipotyphla; family Soricidae; genus Cryptotis; species Cryptotis parvus. Next base: position 13,132 of record JAJIBD010003591.1, read on the forward strand.
CGCGGGCGTGAAGGTGCTTGCTAGCTGCCCGCATGCGCACAGTGCCTGGCAAGGCTGAGAGCCCCGGCCCAGTGGCTGCCTTGGAAGGAACCAGTTTATTGGGATCCCGGGGTGCGCGGGAACAAAAGGAGCTTTGTTCCCGTTTATGTGAAAGTTACAAATTCAAAATGAGAGGAGATAAAGCCTGCGATACCTGGTGTGTGTAAACAGGCTGGTGACAGAGAAAGCCTCAGGCCCGGGAGGGAGAGTGAAGAGAGGGGGCCAGGGGCCGTGGCTCGGGACGCGGGGCAGGAAGAGCTGAGGCACCAGGTGGCACGGCCCCACGGCTCCCTCAGTGGGGCTGAGAAGTCTCAGGAGGAGCTGGGGGTGCCGGGCATCCAGACTCGGTGCCAATGTGGGGGCTGGCACTGGCATGTACTCCAGGGAGAGAATTGTGGGTGCCTCTCCCTGCACCCCCCAGCCTCACTGCTTCAGGCTCTGGGGCCTCCTTACTCCCCCCCAGCCCCCCAACACCTGCATCTCTGGGCTGGAGGTTTCACTCAGAGCTAGGTCTCGGGGTACCCTGTGGCTTCTGGACTGGGGAGCCGAGACTCCAGAAACTCCCGTGGCCGCGCGTGGCAGGTCCCTGTCACCTCCCAGCTCTCCTGGTTCTTTCCCCAGAGACACGGTTCTCAGCTCTGTCCCCTAAGGGGCGTAGGCTGAAACGGAGGGATGGTGTGTCCCCCAAGTCCTGAGTCACCAGAGCCAGGACACTCAGCGCCGCCCACAGGCCATGTAGGTCACTCACCTGGTCCTGTCTGTGTAGGCCTGCCCCGGTCTGCCCACTGCCCTGTGCCTAAAGTTGGGTAGGTGCTCTGGACCAGATTTGGCTGGGCCAGAGCGCAGGGGAGCTGCCATCAGCTTGTGGCGCCTGCATGGGAGCATGGAGGTGCCCCAGAGTTGGCGTGGGGTGCCCACCCTCCTTGTCGAGGGACAGTCTCAGCTCAGGACTGGGTTCATCCTTGGGGCCCTGGGTTACCTGGTGAAGCCCCATCTCTGCCTCCTCCCCAGCGTGGGCTTCCCAGAGGGTGAGGAGTCACCTGGCAGCAGGCATGGGGGAGGCCCAGAAGGCGGTGGGCAGGGCTGTCCACTCAGAGAGGGCTGCCAGGTTCCCCAGGAGGCACCGGGGATGGTGAACTCCCCAGAGGCTTTGCCCAGAGGCCTTGCTGGGCTCCCTCCCTTTGCAAAATAGAAATATTGCAAAAGAAGCCGGTTCCCTGCCCGCAGCAGCACGGGAGACAGAAGAGCCCTGGCCGGTGCCCTGAGAGTAGTAACTCCCCAGCTGGCAGGGCTGCCCAGGGAGCTGTCCTGGGTTCTTTATGCCCAGCAGGTAACTCAGGGCACTGCCTTCCAGTACAGGACACAGTCTCGGTCACTTGGGCACTTGGCTTCCCCAGGGAAGGCTGGTGTGTGGCCGTAAGCCAGAGCTGAAGCTGGGACGCTGGGTGCCCCTCTGCGCGGGCAGCCAGGCGAGGTGGCTCCTTGGTGGAGGCGCGCCAGTGTGCCAGGGCCGGGCAGATCTGCTGGGCTCAGTGGCTGGGGGTCTCTGCAGAGGGGAGGGGGGGGGGAAGGCGGGGGCGAGGCCGGGGTGCGCTGGTCCCCAAGTGGGCCAAGATGAGCCACAGCGCGCAGTCCCGGGGGAGCGGACACACCACCACCCCTCGCGGCGCACCCCCGCACTCCGGGAGCTTGGGCGCCGCAGCAGCGCAGGCTGACGCTCAGGGTTCCCGACACCCGCAGCCCCATCGCGCGGCCACCCAGTCTCCGCTGGAAACTCAGCAGCACGAGGGCGTTGGGGTCTAGGGGTCGTGCGACGGGTGCCAGCCCCGGGGTGGGAGGTGTGTGTGTGGTGGGGGTCGCCCTGCAGCCCCCCGGGCCCGACCGGGTTCACAGCCGGCTCCTCACCTGCGTGCGCCCTCGAGGAAAAGTTTGCGGGGCTGCGCGCTCCCGCCGCCACCTCCAGCGCGGGGGAGACAGTGCGCGCGCGCGTGCGGGACCCCGAGCGCAGGACCCCGAGTCCGGGACTCTCTGGGGTCCCGCCGCACCCCGGCGCCCCGCGTTCCCGCCCCCCACCTCCCCCCAGAAGTCCGAAGCTCTCCGCCGAGCGGCCGCGCCGGGCAGAGCTAGGGCGCCGGGAGGCGCGCGCGCGCGAGGGCCGACCCGGGGCCGCGCGCACACACGCGAGCGCACGCGCGGGACGGGGACGCGCGCAGGCCCGGGCGCGCGCCCATTCACTCCCGCAGCCCCGCGAGCGCGCGCTCTGCTCCTTCACCTGCCGGGGCGGCGCGCGGCCGGGCGGGAGGCGGGGCCGGGCCGAGCTGCCAATCACCGCGGCGCCTGGCAGCGCCCCGGCCGCTCCCGCCCGCCGCGCCCGCCTGCCAAACTGTTACCCTGAGTGTTACCGTCAGGAGCAATGACATCAGGGCTTTAAAACAACTTGTTATTCGGGGAGTAATCAGTTGCAATTAGGCATTAATTAAGTATTATGAAAGTTGATTATTTAAGTGAATTCGGCTTTCGACTCTCCGACTATGGTGAGCACCGGAGTGGGGCGGGGGAGGGCCAGGGGCGCGGGGCGCGGGGCGCGCAGGGGGCGCGGGGCGAGGGCGCGCCCGGCCGGGGGCGCTCCCGGGGGCTGGCGGGGCGGGCTGGGGGCGACCCCCCGGACCCCGGATGCCCCCGGCCGCGGCGCCGGGATGCCGGGAGCTGCCGTCCGAGTTGGCCCCCGCTGGGGAGCCCCGCGCCGAGCAGCTCCGGGGGAGGCCGGGGAAAGTTTGTGGGGCGCGGGGTCCCGGGGCCCCGAGAGGCCGGTGCGTGGCCGGGAGCGGGGGTCCGAGCGCCCAGGGGCGCGGGCGCGGCCGTGCGGGACGCTAACCGCAGTTTTTCTCTTTCCTCTTCTTTTTGGGTCGTTCTCCGAAGAGTTTGGGACCAAGGAGAGGAGAATGGATCTCGGCACAGGTACCGGCGGGGCCCGGCGGCTCTTTCACTTTTCTTTCGTCGCTTTCACGGAAGTTGCTGCTTTCAGCCCAATGAGGGAGCGGCGGGGCGCGGGGCGGGGGCGGCCCGGGGGTCGCGGGGCGCGCGGGGCGCGGGGCGCCGGCGTGTGCGTGCGCCGCCCGCGCCGGGCCACTGACTAATTTGAGCTTGTCATTATGAAAGAGCCGAGGGAGCGAGCTGGGGGGCGGAGGGGCGCCCCGAGAGAGGATGGGGATTTCGTTGGGGTTTTTGTTCTTTGCTGTGGAAGGGCCGCGTGTGATTGTGCGGGTGCGCGCACTCCTGTGTGTTTGTGAGTGTGTGTGTGTGTGGCTTTTTTTTCTCCTTTCTTGCAAGGCTGTGTCAGGGCTCTGTGTGTGTGTGTGTGTGTGTGTGTGTGTGTGTGTTTGTATTTTTTAGTGGGGGGGTGGTTTAGTTTTTGAAAGCAGCGTCCTGTTGGGAAAGGTGGTTAGTCTGGTTTCGGGCGACTGTCTCAAGGTAAAGGAATTTAATTTATTTGGGACAAGGCTGTGTCGGATGATCAAGCTGCTTATTACAGCTAATGACTATTTTTCACCTGAGAACCGTGGGATGAGGCGGCTGCTATCAGTTCAAAGTAAGGGGCCCTCACACTCCCGGGCCCCCTTGGGCCCCCCCACCCTGGGGGGCGGCCAACGACTAAATTTGGAGGTTGGGGCGGTGCCTATGGGAGGGGGTTCCGATGCCAGTTTGCTGGCCTGGGCAAAAGTCTAGCCTGAGACTTTGGTGTTTTATTTTAAAGAGAATTGTATTCCCTGTTCCTCCTGTCCCGTTGGGGCCCCAGCTCATGCAAGGATGGAAGGTGGGTTTGGGCCAGGCACCCCCCCGGGTGTCTGTTTCCTGAGCCTTTGGACACCAAGACCAAAGCCAACAGGGTAGAGGACCTGCCTGAATGCTCCCTGGACCTTATGTGGCGTCTGGTACCTGTACACCCAAGCACAGGGTCTACCTGGGCTCCCTAGAGGCAACCCTTGACCTTCTGAGGTCCGAGGGAAATGGCTAGAGGGCCTGAGGCAGCTGGGTGGGCTCAGGGTGGCTGAGGTGAGCACTGGCTTAAGGTACGGGTTAGGGGGCCGTGCCCAATGTGGTCAGACGCTGCCCGTGGTGAGGCAGCCACAAGGTGAGCTTGGCTCGGCCCACAGGAGGTCCAGGGAGCCCAGGAAGGCTGGGACACCCCCAGCTGGGCAAGGCCACAGGCGTCCAGTGCCCCTCCCTGCCACCCACGCCCCAGAGCCACCGCCCCCACCTCTAATCAGGTATCTCATCGCAGGCCCCACCCCCTTCTTCAGTAATGGGGCCCCACCCATCCTAGCCAGAAGCCAGCCTGACTCGGGGCGGACCCTGACGTGGGCCCGGCCAGCCTCTGCTTGTGGGCGGGCCGTGGGACAGGCATTACTCAGCTGGAAGGAGGCCTCCTCGCCTGCCTCTCCTCACCTGGCCAACTAGAGCTGGCGTCACTCCTGCCCACACTGCCCGGCCCTCCCCGGTCTGCGTGGGCACGACTCTGGGCCCCTCCATGGGTGTCCCCGTGGGCGGGGCCGGGCCTGCCAGGAGGCTGGCGGGGAGAGGTGGGGAGCCTCTCAGGGCGTCTCCAGGCCTCCCGGGATGGGCCCTGGAAACTTCCCTCGAAGCCAGGAGGGCCCCTGAGGTCAGCCGGTCCCTCCCGGCACCCAGCTGGAGGAAGGGTGGTGCGGGCTGTCCAGTCTCTCCTTCCCGGGGAGTTGCTGTTGGCCGACAGCATCTCGGCAGGTTCTTTCCCGAACTTGGAAGTTTCACCTCAGCTCCCAACTTCAGAAACACACTCTGGGCGTCTTCCCGATGCGGGGACGCTATGGGTACAGGGCAGATCCCGGCCAGGCCGTCCAGCCTGTGCTCCCTGCCCGCCCCACCACCCCTGCGCGGGCGGCTTCGCCCAGGTGCCATGAGCGCTGTCTTCTCTGGGGAGCCTCTCTCTGGGGCCTGTCCTAGCTTATGGCAGACCGGAAGGTGCTGCCCTCCCAGGCCGTGGGCTGAGCCCCATGCTGCCCGGGTCAGGGACCAACGAAGCCCACACCCACTCCATGCCACGGGCGTCCCCAGGTGGGATGCTCAGGAAGGGCTGCCGGGACCTCGTAGACCCTGTTCCCCCAACATAGTTCAGCCAAGGGCTGGATCAATCTGGCCGTCTTTAGCAATAAAAAATGCCGGTGTCGTCCTAATTCACCAGGCCCCGAGATGACAGCAAATTTACATTTTTAATTAAACTAGCAGCCAGTTTTTATGAGAGGGGGTTGGGTTATGCAAATCAAATGGTTGTGTACGGAAGATTAGGAGAGTTTGGGAATAAATTCCACAAATGCTAATAAAAAAAAAAAGGAAAGAAAGCCAGGGAGGGCGCTGCCACGGCTCCATTAGGCCCTTTTAGAGTGATTTCCCGGGGAGCCCGGGCAGGTGACGCTCTCCGGGACCCGCAGCTCCGTGCTGGCCTCCCTGCCCGTCCCAGGGCTGCTCCGCCGCAGGCCCACTTGCCCTTGATTCTTGGGAGCTTGGTCTGAGCTTGCGACTCTCCCAGGGGAAACTTGAGGAGAGGAAGGGCTGTCAGGGTCCAGAGCTCCTGATCCACGAACGCAGCAGGGCAGCTGTGCGGGGCAGAGTGGCTGGCTGGGCTGTGGGCCACAGCTGGGCCAGGGGGACAGGTCAGCGGGAGGATCACCGCCACCGATCAGGCTGTGCTGCTGCTGATGCTCTAGGCCGCCCGCCCACCTCCGTCCCTAGGGACCCACCCAGTGCTGGTCCTGCCTGGGCTGGGGGCAGCTGGGAAGGTTGGGGTCCTGGAGGCCGAGTCGAGCTGGCACTGGGCCCAGGCCTGCCTCCACAGGGTGCGTGTCCACAGGGTATAGAGACAGGAGACACTCCAGCAGTTGCTTGGGTGACCTCTGACCCCGGGATCGGGACCCCCCACACACACACACGCAGCTGCAGCCTGAGCTCAGCCCAGCTCCGGGAGCCGCAGGTCCCAGGCCAGCCTTGCCAGGAGCAGAAGCTTCTCAGAACCTCCCGGTTCTGGTGAGGCCCTCGGCCAGTGGCCTGCTTCCTGCTTCCTGCGTGTTCCCGGAGGGCAGCGTCGGCCTCCTCGCCCTCCACCCTCCTCCCTCCAGCCTTTCCTTGGCCAGACCCGCCCACGAGACCCGTGTAGACTGGACCGGTGCCTACAGCCAGGCCGGGCACTTGCTCTGCCAGTCTTTGGCAGGGGCAGGAGCCTCGATGCCCTCTTGGCAAGAGGGAACCAGTGGGCCCAGGGCAGAATGGACTGTCTCGGAAGGAGCAAGTGCCCTGGAACCAGGGGGCAGGCAGGGTGGGGACGGTCCCGCTGGCCAGTCCCGGGAGAAACGTTTGGACCCTGTCAAGTTCAAAGTCCTTTGACCCTGAGGCAAGGTGGGAGCTGCAGGGGACAGAATGCGAGTGGCGGGTGTCTGAGATGTGGCCCCTTGGTGCCGCCCAGTGGCTTCCCTGACCTCACAGCCACACGCAGGACAGAGGGCCCGGCCGGGCCTGGCCGCTCTAGCGGCTGTAACGGGAGACCTGGCTCGCAGAGGCCTCAGCCAGCCCAGCCAGAGTCCTGCAGCAGAATCTCCGCCTTAAAGCGCTGCACCTCCACCCCGAGTCTCGGGCCCTCAGGCCCTCATGGTTGCAAGACCCTCAGCTGCCCTCGTCCTTGTCCCCTCCTCTTGGAGATGGGAGCGCTGACTCCCATCTCGGCCGAGTGGCCCCACGGCAGATGGCAGCAGGCATGAGGAGCCGAGGTGGCTGGGTGCACCCAGTGTAGAGGAGGTGAGGGCACCCAGTGTAGAGGAGGTGAGGGCACCCAGTGTAGAGGAGGTGAGGGCACCCAGTGTAGAGGAGGTGAGGGCACCCAGTGTAGAGGAGGTGAGGGCACCCAGTGTAGAGGAGGTGAGGGCACCCAGTGTAGAGGAGGTGAGGGCACCCAGTGTAGAGGAGGTGAGGGCACCCAGTGTAGAGGAGGTGAGGGCACCCAGTGTAGAGGAGGTGAGGGCACCCAGTGTAGAGGAGGTGAGGGCACCCAGTGTAGAGGAGGTGAGGGCACCCAGTGTAGAGGAGGTGAGGGCACCCAGTGTAGAGGAGGTGAGGGCACCCAGTGTAGAGGAGGTGAGGGCACCCAGTGTAGAGGAGGTGAGGGCACCCAGTGTAGAGGAGGTGAGGGCACCCAGTGTAGAGGAGGTGAGGGCACCCAGTGTAGAGGAGGTGAGGGCACCCAGTGTAGAGGAGGTGAGGGGCACCCAGTGTAGAGGAGGTGAGGGCACCCAGTGTAGAGGAGGTGAGGGCACCCAGTGTAGAGGAGGTGAGGGCACCCAGTGTAGAGGAGGTGAGGGCACCCAGTGTAGAGGAGGTGAGGGCACCCAGTGTAGAGGAGGTGAGGGCACCCAGTGTACAGGAGGTGAGGGCACCCAGTATAGAGGGAGGTGAGGGCACCCAGTGTAGAGAAGGTGAGGGCACCATGTAGAGGAGGTGAGGGCACCCAGTGTAGAGGAGGTAAGGGCACCCAGTGTACAGGAGATGAGGTGAGGGGCACCCAGTGTACAGGAGGTGAGGGCACCCAGTGTACAGGAGGTGAGGGCACCCAGTGTAGAGGAGGTGAGGGCACCTTACTGTCCTGGACCGTGATGAAGGGTGGCAATGCGGCAGCCTGGCACTGGGACACCGGGTGGAACAGGAGCCCTCAGGGAAGTGTCCGGGTCCCCTCTGGCCTGGGAGCCCCCCGGCCAGGCCAGCAGAGAGGCCAGGGCCCAGAGTGACGGCTGCAGGGGGCTGGTAGAGGAAGGGAGCCTTGGGGGCAGGTGGCACGGGGCAGCAGCTGCCGGGCACCTGCCTTACCCTGCACTTGCCCCGTGGGCTGTCTTGGGCGACCCCATCTAGGGTGAGGCCTCTCGGCCCTCGTGAACGGGTGGAGGCTGGGCGCGTGGTGGGAAAGAGGAGCCGTGCGAACGCGGCAAGGGACCTTGGACTGCCTCGACGTGGAGTGTGGGCTGACCACACGCAGTCCCCTGCCAGCAGGACCCACAGGGCACTGGACAGGGTGGGGGGCTTGGGCATGGGCCCAGCGACCTCAGCACATTCACCTCCCAGGCTGCTCCGCCACACCCCGCCAGCCGGGAGAGCTGGAGATAGGAGTGACAGCAGGGAAGCCCCGGGAGGGCACTGCTGGCTGGGACTGGCATCGTGGCGCAGGGAGGGGCTGCTTGTGGTGCTCAGACCAGGGCGTCCAGAGGGACCCTTGCAGGCCTAGGCCCCCAGCAGGTTGTGCTCAGGGTCTTTCCCACAGATTTTTCCCTTCCCCCAATCCCAGGAGGGTCTTGGGACTCCGGATGTACTGTTTCGGGGTACCCCCTCAGTAAGAAGGTCAGTGGGAGAAGGCTCTGGAACTCCGCGTCAGGGGAAACACGCTTGTCCTTGGTGTCACCTTCACCTCCTCAGGACCCGGCGCCCTAGACCACAGCGAGGGGAAGCTGCCCCGGAAGGGGCCCGTCCCGTCCAGCAGGGGGGCGCCCCACAAGTCTGCCCTTTGCGGGGGTTCCTTGGCCTGGACCCTGCCTGCGGGACACCTCCCCTCCAGACTCCTTGGCTGAGTTTGTTTTGCCAGGGTGACCTGTTTAATCATCTCATTTTCTGGTGGCCGTTTATTCCTCGTTTCCACGGTTACGGCCCCATTAAGGGGAGAAGCAATAAGGCAGCGAGTCAAACAGGTAATAAAAACATTAAAGCTCCTGTGTGCGGAGGGCGGGCAGGGGCCCAGCCAGGCGAGACGGTCCAGGAGGCAGAGGGGAGTGCCCGCCCCCCACCCCGGCCCCCAAGAGTCCAGGGGACCACAGAGGTGGCAGGTACCTGCCACTGACCCAGCTAGCTGGGCCCCGTGTCCAGATGCCAGCACCCCCTCACCTGGACGGTTGGGGTGGCCGGTGACTCTGGTCTGAGCTCTGGAACTTTTTTTTCTGCCAACTTTATCAGAAAGCATATTTGTGGTGAGTGTTGCTAGCAGGGCCGGGCTGGAGAGTAAATATTCCTGGCGTGGACAGCCCCATGACCTTGGGAGGGACAGCAGGGAGCAGGGCCTGGACCATGCCAGGGTAACCGCTCGGCTCCGGGCACACGGACTGGGGAGCCTTGGTCCCTGGAGACAGGCTGCGCTCGGACCCTCAGAAGCAGAAGCTCTAGGGAAGGGGCACCCCCAGGCCAGGGACCAGGGCCCTCCCCTGTCTGAGTGTCCTCACACTAGAGGCAGGTGGCCAGGCAGCTGGTCAGGAGGGTGGCCCAGGGGAGGGCGTGGCCACCATTCCCTGGGCTTGGGGAGGAGTGGTCAGCCCCAACCCCTGTTCCCGTTCCCTCTCTCCGGTCTATCTTCCTGTCTCTCTCTCTCTCTCTCTCTCTCTCTCTCTCTCTCTCTCTCTCTCTCTCTCTCTCTCTCTCTCTCTCTCTCTCTCTCTCTCTCTCTCTCTCTCTCTCTCTCTCTCTCTCTCTCTCTCTCTCTCTCTCTCTCTCTCTCTCTCTCTCTCTCTCTCTCTCTCTCTCTCTCTCTCTCTCTCTCTCTCTCTCTCTCTCTCTCTCTCTCTCTCTCTCTCTCTCTCTCTCTCTCTTTCTATTTTCCTCTCTCTCCAACACTCACTGTGAAGTTGAATTCTGACGGGAGGTGCGGAGAGGCCGGTCTGGGGACCAGGAGCCTCGCTGGAAGGCTGTCCTGGGAGCGGGTCTAGATGAGTTAATATTCCGATCAAACAATTAAAAATAGAAACTCCGCGACACCAGCTGCCGCGGCTTCTCCAGGCCCGCGTCCGCCGCCAGGGCCCAGCGCAGGCGGTGCAGAGGGGGCCCTGTGCGAGCCACGAGCCCCAACCACCTCGTAGGCCCAGGACAGGGACTTGGGGCCACCGGGCCACTCCAGGGGCTGAGCCAGGGGTCTGTGCTGCCTCGGGGCTGGCCGCAGTGAAGTCATCGCCAGACGCAGGGTAATTGCTTTAAGAATCTAAGTTAGAATAAGAGGAAAACTTCTATTCCTGAGTGAGGGAGTAATTTCCCATCGATAGGGACTTAATGAAAGGGTTAGAGCAGAGTCTGGCTGGGAGGCTGATAAATCCCAGAGTCTCAGCAGAGCCTTCGGAAAAGGCGGCCCCCACTCCCCCATCCCCACAGACCCGGCTTCCCACTGCTCCTCAGGACTGCAGGGGCACCCTCAGGGATGGGGACTAGCCCCCTGAGCCCCCCTGAGCCCCTCTGAGCCCCTCTCCTACCCCCAAGGGTGCCGCCAGCCCCAGGCGTTCTCACCAGACTGCGATGCCGGACCAGAGAGACCCTGAACCCCTCAGTCCTGCAGGCGGGATCAGGGGCCTGACAGGCCTTGGCTGTCCTCAGGGGAGCACAGACAGCAGGTCAGGGGGCTCCGCTAGCTCGGCGAGGCCCCTCACCCGTGTACCCCAAGTCCCGCTAGGCCATAGTTGAGGGGGCTTCTGTAGAAGACTAGGACCCGGGGGCCCCAGAGCACACCTCACGTCCCCCACCCCTACCCCGGAGAGATTCCGAATGCCCGGTGGGAAGACTCTGGGGAATGGACAGACACGGATTCGGGGTAGAGGAGGGGCCCCCTGGGGACCCCGAGATCAGGACTTGCCCCCAATGTCTGTGTGCTGGGCCCATGGCCCCTAGCACCCCCTAACACACACGCACACTTCAGCACTCTGCTCTGACTCACAGGAGCCCCTTGGCCGGCCGTCGGGGAGGGGATGCGATTGTGGGTGCGATTGTGCGTGCGCTTGGAGAGGTGGGGAGGGGGAGCCGCCCCCACAGGCGTCCTGCCGCCCTCTGTCGAGAAAGGGGCCAGCTGGGGAGGTGGGCGCAGCCTGCTTTTTTCTCTGATGGACACTCCGGGGACTATGGACATGAGAGGCAGAGGCCCAGTGGGCCTGTGGTAGCCATGATCAGTGGATTCTTGTGGAGGTTGGGCTTTACCGGAAGGGAAGGAGGTCCCGGGGTGCAGAGCTCTGGACCACCCCCTCAGTGTTCCAGTGGCCTCCGTGCGTCTCTTCTCCCGGCTCGGAAAGGAGGACCCTGGGGCGGGCGGAGCTGGATAGTGCTGGCCCCTTTCTTGCGCACACGACAATGAGTGCTGTTGGGGTGGGCCGTCCTCTCTCCCACCCTCACCTGCCCTCACCCTGGGGCGGAGCCGGCTGGGAGCATGAGGGAGAATTTCTAGTCTAAACAACCAGGAGGCCAGCAGCAGAGGCACAGATGGCCGAGCGGGATTGTGACCCGGACATTGCTGAGCCCGCGGACTGATCAGGGATTCCAGGCTGGGGGTCCCTCACCCGAGCGGTGGCCCGGGAAGGCTGAGAAGGGGGGCTGCCTGGGCCCTGGGAGCTGGAGCCCGCATGTGTGCTAGCAGCTCGTGTGGGCTCTGTAGGGGGACGCAGGGGCTGGCCCTCTGGGCAGAGGGTCATGCAGGGGGCTTCTCAGAGGCCTCTGGGAGGAGGGCTGGCTAGTAGCAGTCCCCTGGGGACCCCAGAAAGGTCTGGGAGCCCGGGGGAAGGAGCCGGGGCTGTGTTGCGGGGGTCCCCCGGGGGCCCGGGGCTGACTGAGAGGCTCCTCACGGGAAGGTGTTAACAAACAGCAGGTGATGGAACATGACAAGCGGTGACATTTCTGCACGGGGTGCACGGGCCCGCGATGCCAGGAATGAAGCTATAAACGCTGACATTTTCTGTTACGTACTGGGAGGCGTTAATAGACCTCGGCCGCGCCGCCCTGCCAGCCCGGCCACCTGCTACCCCCTGGACTCCACCTTCAGCCCCACGGCCGGGTGCCCTCACAGACCCTTCTGGAGGGACCCTTCACTCTCTCTCCTGCTTTCCTGGGGGTCCTCTTTTGAGCCAAGACCCTGTACATTCTGCGCCGAGCGCACTGGGGGACCGAGGGACAGGGCTGGGATTCCCCACTCCCCAGCCTGCCCTGTCTCCTCCTGACCTTTCTGGACGGGGAAGGGAGCCGGGGGGGCACACCCACAGTTGCTACTCTTGCCTCCCTCCTCGGCTGCAGCAGTTGTTCCTCGCCAGAGAGAGGCCGGGGCAACTGGGCAGGGCCTGGGAAGGGCATTTGGAGGTGAGCCGAGGCAAGGAGGGGACAGCTGTGTGTGTCCCAACAGGGGTCCCCCAGCAGATAGGCTGTCCAGGCCCTGCCACTGGACACACTTCATTTCTGTCTGTCAGTATTCACTGTGTGTCTCCGCGCTGTGGCGAGGTCCGTCCTGGGAGCGGGGGCCCTTTAGGAGGTAGGGGGGGTAACTAAGTGGTCACAGAAATCCTTGGCTCAGAAGGAGTGAGGCATGGGTGGGTGCAGAGGAGAGGAGGGGGTGGGAGGAGGGAGGAGCAGGGATGAGGGATGGGAGGAGGGAGAAGCAGGGAGGAGTGATGGGAGGAGGGAGAAGCAGGGAGGAGTGATGAGAGGGAGGGAGAAGCAGGAAGGAGGAATGGGAGGAGGGAGAAGCAGGGAGGAGGGATGGGAGGAGGGAGAAGCAGGGAGGAGGGATGGGAGGAGGGAGAAGCAGGGAGGAGGGATGGGAGGAGGGAGAAGCAGGGAGGACCGGAGGGCCCTGGGCAGGCGTGTGGTCATCTCTGACCTCATCCAGAGGGGGTGAGATCTCAGTCATCCTGGGGGTGCCCAGGAGGGCCCGAGGGAGGAGTGGCGTGAGGGCAGGCGTGAGAGAGGGCGGCGGGCTATGTCCCACCCGGCAGCTGTGGACAAGGGCCCGCACCTGACTCAGCTGCCCTTAGCAGGCCCCAATCTGTGCTGGCCGCGATGTCAGCCACCTCCTGGACCCTTGGACGCAGCAGCTCCTCCCAGGCTGTGTGTGGGCAGAGGATGAGGGCTGGGGGCGTCCCCCTCCCTCGGCACCTGCCACTCCCACGTTCTGAGGCACCCCCACCCCCATTCTCTCCGAGTCCTGGGGTAGCCCGTCAGCAGGGCTGGGGCAGGGAGGTGGGCACCCCGAAGCCCACTCACTGGCCTGGCCTGGCCCCATCAGCTCCTGTTCCTCCTTCACCCCCTTGCTGGCAGAGCTGACCTGGTCCCCAAGACGCTGGGGCCCAAGATGCAGCCCCTTGGCTTCCCGTCCCTGCGTCCGGCCGAGACCCCAGCAGGTGGGGGCTGTGCAAGCCCCCGAGGGGAGCCCAGTCCAGGACTTGGCCCCTGCCCCAGCAGACCCTGATGTGGCTCTTTCCCTGCCAGATCCCGGGTTGGGCCAGACCCTGCCATGACACGGGCTGCCGCCTGCAAAATGCGAAGTGGAGCTGCGGAGTGGGCGGGTGGAGGCCACGCAGGATGGCGGGCCCAGACCTCCACACCAGGCAGGAGAGGAGGCCGACCCCGGGGAGCAGGACTGCAGGAGGGCGAGGAGGGCCCATGTGGACCCTCGGGAGCACCCAGGGGGCCGGGCTGCTGACAGCTGACTCCAGCCAGCGGGCACTGCCTCCAGCCTATGTGATTTGGGTTCCGGGAACTGCGCTGACCGCTCGTGGCCTGCCGTGCTGGAGCCCGCTCTGAGCAGGGAGGTGGCAGGACCCCCCGGACCCCCTTTCAGGCTTGGGCTCCAGGAATTGTGGGGAGTCCAGCGAATGGTTCTGAATGCAGGCCAGCGGCTGGCGTGGGGGCAGGGGACCCTCACCCTGGACCTGGGGCCTGTGGCCCAGGAGTGGCTTGCGTGGAGGATAAGGGGAAATCAGGCAGAAGCCGGCCTGGGTGAGCATGGCGGGCAGGCGGGCAGGCGGGCAGGGCGGCAGACGGACGTCTGTCCCGCCAGGCCGGCCGGGCTGGCTTTGCAGACAACCCTCTTTTCTATATGGAAATGAAGAATTTAGGCTAATGGAGCTCAACCATCTCTAATTTTGCGATGGCAGGAGGATTTTGATTGAAAGTAATTAAGCAAGCTAGCTGTAAAATTAATTAAAGCAAAAAGGGGGATTTTTTATTGGATTGGATAGCGATATAGCGTCTGTCAGGCGGGGGACGGATGGGGTGACCTGAATCCTCTGCCCTCCCCCCCACCCGGGACGTTTATGTCACTTTAATCTCCTTACAGCGGCTGCTGTGCATTTGTTTGAAATAATCAAGGAAATATGGTCAGAAATTGTCAGCTTTCAGATCTAATTTACCTGACGGCCCCAGCGCAGGCCGGCGTGCCGGGGAGCGAGCGTGCGCAGGCGGGTGCGGGGAGCTGAGGGGGCGCAGAGGACGCCCTGGCCGGCCCCTCCCGGCCCCTCCGAGGAGGGTGCCCCCTCCCGCTCCCCCAGCTTTGGGTTTAGGGACGCGGATCAGGGAGGTGACGGTAATTCCCTTACTCCAGATGGTTGACAAGAGCCAACCCTCCGCCACAGCCACAGCGAGGAAAATCCTTGCCTCTCGGACCTGCGGGGGCTGGGGGTGTTTCTCTGCCTGTTGCAGAGTGGGGGTTCCCTGGGGTCTTCCCTGAAGCCGTGCCAGGTGCTGGGGTCAGCCTGCAGGGGAGTCGGACACCTACATGCAGGTGCTCAGCCTCCCCCAGACCCCCACGTGTCCCTGTCCACCCCCTGCATGCCCTGTGGGGAAGCCAGGCCCGGTAGAGGCTGCCCAGCCCGAGCCTGCATCCCGACATGCTGGCTCCAGCCCTTCGGGGTCCAGCCCTGGTGTCCAGGAATGGGGTGGAAGTAGGGCCTCTGCTGGGTGGTCTCCGCCTGACGCTGTGGGTGAGGTGAGGCAGGCCGTGCAGTGCCGCTGACCCTGGGTGCCCGGGTCCCAGCAGCCTCAGCTCAGGCCCTCCTGTCGCTCCCATCGTGAGGTTCTGCATGGACGTGGGGTGGCCGCTGCCCTCTGGCTGCCCACTGGAGTCTGCCCTGTCGAGCTCAGGAAAGGGTGCTCCAGAGATGTGCTGGGAGGTTCAGGCTGGCGGACTCAGGGGTGCTCTGAGCCCGCCTTGGCCTTGATCCTGAGCTGCTGAGCCCCTGACACACCCCCTTAGGAGTGGGGTGACCCCGGGGAAGCCAGGGGTGTCAGACCCGATACCTTCCAGCGGGCGTCTGAGCGAGCAGCTGGTGACCCTCAGCCTCGACCCCCCAACCTTCCCTCCCCTGAGACCCTCTTTGGGGGAGGGAGGATGGAGCCCCCAGATTTCCTCCCAGGAGAGAGCCGAAGCACGGTGCTCAGGGTCAAGCTCTGTGCTGAGCTCGGGGCTCCGTGTGGCCCATCCCTGCCCACCCTCTGCCCAGGCCTCGTGGCCCTGCATAGCTGCCACGTCCCGCACCCACCTCCAGTTCAGTCGCTGCTGTCACAGGGGAGTCTGTGCGGGGTCAGAACTGGGGACCGATGGGACTGGGCTGGGCCAGTGTCCAGGTGGGAGAAGGCTGAGGGATGGGATCCCTGGGAAAAGTGGACACAGGGGAGGAGTCGGGGCCAGCGCTGTGGGCTCCCAGGTTCCAGGGCCTCCAGCCTGGCTCTGCGTGGGGCAAGGAGGTGCAGAAGGAGTATAGGGTTCACTGCACACTGGGGGCGGCTGGGACCCCCGGGGAGGGCAGCCTGGCTGGGGAGGGGGTGTTTCAGGATGGGGTTTTTTGGCTTTTTGGGTCACACCCAGCGATGCTCAGGGTTACTCCTGGCTCTGCGCTCAGGGAATCACTCCTGGCACTGCCTGTGGGACCATATGGGATGCCGGGGATCGAACCGGGTCGGCTGCATGCAAGGCAAACGCCCTCCCCTGGACTATCGCTCCGGCCCGGGGTGTCTCAGGATGATAGAGACAGATTCATGCCCTTCCTGGGAGCTGGAGGTGGGCGGTGTCCTGCATGGGGAAGCAAGGAGAGAAGGGGAGGTGGGGACAGGCCGACCCTCATGCCCCTGCCGGCCTAGACTCCATCGAGGTGGACCCCTTACAGGGGCGGAGACACAGTCGTGGTGTGGCCACATCAGGGGTGGATTCATTTCCAGACAGTTCCCAGGGTTGCCTGCTCTGTTCCACCCGGCCTGGGCAATAGTTGCCGAGTGGACACAGCTGGCCCACGTCGTAACGGTGGGACTGGAGCCCATGGGCCCCCAACCCCGCCTGCCAGCCCCGTGCCCACTCGGGTGCCTGAGGGACCCGGCCCAGCCTGCAGTCCGATGGCAGTTTCGCGCCCTCTGGCCGGAAGTCACCAGGCCCCGGCTCGGGCTCTGCCTTCCTCGTCGCCCGTCGTCACATTTTGCTGCCAGCGCAGGGCACTGAAAAACTGCTGGCACTGCCAAAAACCCTGTGTGCGCTATGACTCCCCAAACATCCCTTTATTTTTATTGTTCTGTTAATTACTGTTTAAACTTTAATAAGTCACTTCGTCAGGAGGGGGACCTGCCGTGAGCTTCTCTTTGCAAACACGGGCTGGGGTGGCTCAGGTGTAATATAACCCTTTATGCGATGTGGGAATGTTTAGATTGTAACAGAAACTTGTGATTTTAATGACAGTTGAGGGGTGGGGGGCTGCGCACCCGAGAGAAGGGCCGGCCCCAGCCCAGCTCCCTGCCATCCCCCACGATGGCCTGACTTACCCGTGTTCCCGCCCTGGGCCTTGCTGGGGTGTCCTGGGGCCGGGGTGCCCAGGCAGGTGAGGGCCCAAGGAGAGATGGAGAAAGCGGTGGACATCGGGCATTCCTGGAGCCCTGGACAGTGGCAACCAGCCTGGACTCTGTCCCCCAACTCCAGCCCCTTGGGCAGACATGGCTCTTCCTGGGGAGGGACTCCGGGATCCCAGCTCCTGACCCTGCTGCCCTCCCCCACCCTCATAGCCTGCTTCCCTTGGTCCTCCGAAAGAGAGGGGCAGTGCACGTAGGGGTGGAGCTGTGAGGGCCGCGCAGCAGTACTCCAGTTTGATGGGCTAAAGTGCCAGTCCAGGAGCCGAGTGTGGCCTGTGGGCCGGATGCTGTCCTCTGTCAGTGGCCGGATGGGAAGGAGTCCAGGAGAAGCCGCTTGGTCTCAGCAGGGCTCCCCACACTCCAGCTTTCACTGACTGCACTGGGGCAGGACCACACAGAGGGGTACAGGAACAGGGCCATCCCCAGGCTGGCCTCCGGACACTTGCCTTCCTCCTCAGTAGCTCGGTCTCCCTCGGGACTAGGTAGAGGCAACGAGGTGATGCCTTCTCACCCCATCCTCTACACCCAGAGGCAGCCCGGCCGGACACGCTCGAGCAGGCGACTGGACAGGGAGACTTGCCTTGGTCTCTGCGGAGCTCCTGCCGGGACTGGGTATCTGGGCTAGTTTCCCACTCAACTTCATCCCTCTATACACGCACCCACCTATCATCCACCCACCCACCCATCTATTCATCTATCCACCCATCCATCCATCCATCCTTCCTTCCATCCACTCATCCACCCATCCATCCATCCATTCATCTATTTATCCATCCATCCATCCATCCATCCATCTAACCACCTATCCATCTAACCACCTATCCATCAATCCATTCATCCATCTACCCTCCCATCCATCCATCTACCCACCCATCCATTTACTCATCCATCCATCCATCAACCCATCCATCCCTCTGCCTATCCATCTACCCATTCATCTATCTACCCATCCATCCACCTATCCTTCCACCCATCCATCGATCCACCCATCCACTCATCCATCCATCCTCCCATCCATCCACCCATTCATCCATCTACCCATCAATCCTTCCACCATCCACTCACCACCCATCCATCCACCCACCCACTCACCCATCCACTCACCATCCACCCATGCACCCATCCGCTCACCCATCCTTCCATTGACCCATCTACCTACCCACCCAACTGTTCATCCATCCACCCATCCATCAGTCTACCATCTATTCATCTACTCACCAGTCTACTTACCAACCCATTATCCATTCATCCACTTATCTAGCAGTCTCTTTACCTACCTGTCCATTCATGTTCCATCTATCTGCCCATCCATCCATATGCCCATTCATCCATGCACCCATCCATCCACCCACACTCATTCACCAGTCTATACACCTATTCAGCACTCACCCATCTACCATCATTTATTCATCCAGCCAGCCAGCCATACAGCTCCCCACCCCTCTGTCCGTCAGTCTGTCCACTCATACAATTGTCCACCCATCTGCCAGTCCAACTGTCCAACCCCCAACCATCCATCCATTCATCTACCAACCCATCACCCATCCATCCATCTAGCTCTCCATGCATCCCTACATTCATCCATCTGTCCATCTATCCAGCGACCCATCCATCTATCTGTCCACCGCCAACCCACAGAGCCAAGCTTCTGCTCCAGGTGCCCTGGGTTGGGATTGTAGACACTGATGATACCAGCGGCTGCTCTCTGGGGCCTGGGCCTAACTGACAGGTGCAGGGATGAGGAGAGAGACTAGCATGTAGGGCCAGGGTGCTCCGGGCCAGCTAAGGCTGAGGAGCCTCCCTTTGGCGACCCTTCCACACCTCCTGGAGGGCAGGCCCAGAGGTCTCTGTAGGCAGGAGCCCCTGATAGTGGCGGCCACAGGCCACGAATCGCTGAGGTTTTTCTTTTCCGAGCAGCGCGTTTCCTAAATTGTCTTTGACTGCGTGCATGGGTAATGAAAGTTTATGCCCTTGTTAGAAGGACAGGCGGCCAGTTCCAGTTAGAACTGGGGTTGCCTCTCTGCCAGCCCCCGCAGCCCCCTCCCCGAGCAGAGTCTGAGCACTGTGTGAGCGCGTCCCCCTTCCCGGGGGGCTGGGAAGGCAGCGAGGGGGAGAGGGGACGGAGAAAAGAAGAAAAAATTTCCATATTTGTGTAAGTTGCTTTAAAAGCATTTTATCATGTCATAAAAAAGGGAAAGTACTCTCAGAAATTGATCCTCTCTGCCAGCCCATTGGACAGAAGGACGTCGGGATGTTAATGGCCACCCTGCTCCGGGGTGGCTTATTAAAAATTTATACATAAATGCTTAAAATTGCATAAATTATTTAAAAAAACCAACAAAGTAAGCAATTTGAATTCCCTCTTCCCCCTTCCTGCTCCCCCTCTTTCTCAGCCCCTGATCCCGGCCGGCCCCTCCTCGGGGGCCAACCCCCTCCTCCCGCCACTGCACCCCAGAGGGCCGCCCGCCCTGCCCGCCTCTGGGGTTCCCGGCCTCACCCACCAGCGAACGCCACGGCCAGCCCACCACCAGGCAGCTGCCCGCGCTAACCCACACACCACTAAGAGTGCCCCCAAATTGCCGAATTAAGTCTTAAGGCCGGAGGAGGCGGCCGTGGTGCCGAGCGGCCGCCGCCGGAGCCGAACTTGGAGCTGATGTGTGTGTCTCTCGCGGGCGTGGAATGTCACCCACACATCCTGGAGCCCGGAGTGGGGAGTTTTATGATGGTTTTTCATTGATTTGTTTCCCCAGCGCAGCTGCCGACCTCTATTGAGGGACAAACATAATCAGCGCTGACGCAAATTAGATGGTTATTCGTTTTGAAAATTGACAGAAAAACAATAAAAAAAGATGAAATGCTCCCAAATCAATAGATATAATGAAATTCAAATAATCCGAGAGATGAGGTCTCCATGGCAACTGATAATGTGGAAAAGAAAACAATTTAATAAAGGACAGACACACTTTGAAAACAGATTGGGCCCGGGGAGGGGGCGGCGGCGGGGCGGAGGGCGGCGGGCGCGTGAAGGATCACTGTCCGTCCCAAGGACACCCGCCATAATTAAGCGAGGCTTTCGGCCCCAGAAAGTGCAGATTCAGGTTTTAATACACAAAATTATTTCAGGAGCAGTGAATCGGAAAGTCGTTTGTAATGACCTTCCGAGAGGCCCGGGCGCGGGGCGTGTTGGAGGCTGGGCGGCCGGCCGCTGAGTTATGGCATATTTGTGTTTTTATAGTGCGGAGGGGAGGGCTGGGGGGGGGGGGGAGAAGGTTAAGCAGTATTTACAGCTGAGCTGTTTTCCGAGAGGAGAGAAATAGAGTTCACGGGAGATGCAGCGGGCGAGCGGGCAGCAGTGGGGGAGGGCAGGCCCCCCCCCTCACTGTCATCCACTCTGAGGGCTGGCGGGCCCACCTGAGCCTCGGAGACTCCCCCTTCCCCACACACACACCCGGAGTAGGTCAGGCGGGCACCAGGGTGTCACTGAGAGGCGTGTGGCCCCTTCTCGGGTCCCAGCCGTGGAGGTACAAGACGGGTGAGGTCAGTCCAGGGCTACCCCAGCCCCCACTTCCGCAGGTGTGTGGTGGTCAGGGACCGCTGGTTTGTTGTCCTCCCCGGGCTGGCCCTGTCCACACGAAACAGAGACGTAGGGTGTGATGGGGCAGTGTTTGCCTCCCCACGCGGCTGACCCTGGTTCGAACCCTTCTGCCACTAGGAGAGAGCCCAGAGCTTAGAGCCCAGACACTGCTGGATGTGGCCCAAAAATGGAGAGAGAGAGAGAGAGAGAGAGAGAAAGAGAGAGAGAAATTGGCCCGGGGAGGGGTGAGAGGTGATCGGCTACAGACCCCCCACAGCTTCCAGCTGGTCTCCCAGGCCACACCCCGGCACCCCCCCAGGCTGCGGCCCAGCGGGCAGCAGTCTACAGATGCTGTGCTCACGCGTGACCGTGGCCCGAGAGCGTGGGGAGCCCAGCCCAGCTGTGTTTTAAGCCTCCCCTGGGCGGTGACTCTTTTTTCTCCCCCTTCCTGTTTGGCTGTGACCTGGGGGGAGATTGATGGCCCGGCTGCGCGGTGGATGCTAACAGTTGCCCTGATTTATGGAGTTACTTACGCTAAGTGAGGCCACTTAGGCGCGTCTGGATAGTAAACCT
Source organism: Cryptotis parvus (assembly GCA_021461705.1). Lineage (NCBI taxonomy): Eukaryota > Metazoa > Chordata > Mammalia > Eulipotyphla > Soricidae > Cryptotis > Cryptotis parvus. The sequence goes on from JAJIBD010003591.1 coordinate 33,998, forward strand.
TTTAACTGGACTAAAAAATCATAATAAATAAATAAACAAAGGGAGCAGGTTGGACCCAGCGGCCGGGCCCCCGCACCCCAGCTGGTGACCAGGGAACTCGGGGCACCTCTGCTTGGTTCCCAGCCCTCTTAGCTCTGGACTAAAGGGGTGTGGAAGGACACCCCGACTCCGAGACAGGTGGGAAGGATGCCCCGTCTCTGAGCACAGGTGGCCGGGGAGCAGCCGAGGGCAGGTGGAGGGGCTGGGCAGTGCGGGGAAGACCCCCGTGGAGTGGGAAAGTGCCGAGCCCAAGAGCCTCAGACTGGACACAACCCCCATGTGGTTTCCTCAGCGTCCACCCAGGGTGCTCCCAGCCCTGATCCTGGCAGCCTGCAGCGCCTCGTGTGCAAGGCCCACATGTGGCCATCCTCCTGCTGAGCGGCAGGACTGGGGGCCCTTTATGAGGGTCCCCCGTGACTTCGGATGTCCATCCCCTCATCCCCCAGGGAATCCAGCTCGGCCCCGGAAGGGACTGTGTGGGCAGTTGCGTCTTGGGGGGTGCTTGTGGGGGGGACAGGGCGGAGCCCGAGGTCCCTGAGCTGCTGGACAGGAGCTGATGGGCCCTGGGGCGCCCCACCCCGGGCCCCAGGTGCCTGGCCCCTGCCTCCCCCTCTGATGTACAGCGGGCGTGAGGCCGCCCAGGGGGAACCTGCATCCTTAGGAAGAAATATGTCCTCATTTTTTCTTAAACACCGTTTCCACTGAGTGAAATGTTTAGAAGGGACGCTTCAGGAGAACTTTATTTCCTACCAGGGAGTTCAGAGTCACAGGCAGAGCCCATAAAGCACCAGGCCTGGGAGCTGACAGCCGCCCTACCCTGATTCACGGCCCTCGTGGCTGGGGGGCTGCCAGGCGCCCCGGAATGGCTCCCCACCCCAGGGCCGACGGGCACTGGCAGGGGAGAGGGGCTGCCATCCTCCCGCGGTCTCCGGAGCAGGGCGGGGGGCCCAGGTGCAGCCCTGGGGCCCCCACTCTGGCAGAACCGGCCGGCTAACGGTTCTTCTCCGGAGGCCGTCCCCTTCGTTCCGTCTCTGAAGCTGGCTGATTTGAATATTTATAAATATCAGTAAATTATTTATTGTAGCAATCTGCTGCACCATTTTACCATCACAGTTAACACTTTAGGGGGCTCAGTGCGATGGCGATCGAGAGGGTCGGGGAGGAGGGGACAGGCAGGACAGCCCCATAGCTGGTGGACCCGGCTCTGGGCTCAGACTCGGGGCTGAGGGATCAATTTCCCCCTCTGTCAAATGGGACAATGGCAAATTACCCGGACCTGATGAGGCAGGCAGAGATCCAGAAACTCGATGCCCACCCCAGTATGGCCCCCTCAGAGATCCCTGCCGGGGAGATCTCTGCTTATGGGAGGCCCGGAGGGCAGCTTCCCTCTGGGGTGCTGCGGGCGCCCCGGGCCTCTGCTCTCTCTGTTCCCTCCTGCCCCGTGAGCTTCTCTGGCCACAGGTGCCATCAGACTGTGTTCATGCCCCTGCCCAGGCTGCCCCCACCAGGGGGCACTCCCAGCCCCCAGCTCTGGGCCTCTAGCACGGTCCCTGCTGAGCTCAGGGCTGCTGGGGCAGAGCCGAGCAGGAGCCCCAGGGAGGAGGCGGAGCACCCGGCCTGCACCCTGGCAGCCTGGCCGTATTGTCCCCAGAGGGAAGTGCCCAGTGTAAATAGAGCTGCGGGCAGCCTGGTGGTGGGAAGGAGATGAAAGGGGCTGTGACAGGGCCCGGGACGGATGGCTTCCTCCCATTGAGGCCCGCCACGGCGTTTATGTTCCCGAGAAGAAAGTCCAGGGAATGTTTACATGGACGGGAGCCTGGGGTCAGCGGTGCAGGGGGTAGGATGTGTTGGGGGGTCCTAGGGCCATGCCTGGAGCGGGGAGGAAGGCGGCTCCCCCATCTCAGCCCCTCTCCCAAAGGCCTCCGCCTGTCCCACTGTGCCCGGCCACGGGCCTCCTCCCCGCCGCCCGCCCGGGAGTCAGAGGGAGGCCAACATCTGGCAGGCAGGTGTGGGGTAGGGCGGCAGCTGGACGGCAGGTGTGGGGGCCAGAGGCAGAGCCGAGGCGTGTGCGAGTGTGGGGTGGGCCCTGGGAGCGCAGCTGCCTCGCAGCTGGTGCCCCGCCCCGGAGGACGGTGCTGAGACCCGGAGAGGGTGGGCTGGAGGCTCCAGGATGGGTGGGGGCCCTGCGAGGGGGTCGGCGCAGCACCGCGACCCTGGGAACCCCCGCTTTCCTCTTCCTGGAGATAAATATTTATGGGTTCATTTGCCGTTTGCATGACACCGGCTGCTTACCTCCTGGTAAAATAGCGCAGCCCCCTCACCCTCCCCAGCGGGGGACAAAGGGGACCAGGTGAGGCCTAGGCGGGAGCAGCATGGCCCGCCAGCCCCGGGTGTGACTTGCAAAGGTCCCCACTGTGCCGGGAGTGGGGGGCAGCGAGGGGAGGGGGACAGCAGGAGGACAGTGGACACCAGCAGGCCCTTCGTAGGTGAAGGCTGCAGTTTCGGGGGTGCTGGGGTGCCCAGGGGACACTGGCAGGCCGCCAGTGTCCGAGCTCGAGTCGTCAGAGCCACTGTGTGACCTGGGATGAGGCCGCCAGCCGCTGACCAGTGTGAGACTCAGGACCAGCCTCTGCCATGGGGGGTGCCTGGGCCCTGCCAGTGTGACCGAGGTGTGTCTGCCACGCTCCCAGGTTCGGGTGCCCCAGGAGAGACAGATAGACGGACAGACGGACAGAAAGACAGACGGATGAACCGTGTGGTGTCGCACCTGCTGGCCGTCGTGGCTGCTCCAGGCCCTTTGCCTCATTCCAGCAGCCACTCCTCCGGCCGGGCAGGGACACGGGGCAGTGAGGCTGTGCTGTGTGAACGTGTGTGCGTTCATGAATGTATGTGTGCTCTGTGGAGTGTGTGTCTGTGGGTGTAAAGTGGCGTGTGCGCCCCGCTCCTGGTCCGCACGTGTGTGTACTTGCATGTGTGTGTACTTGTACATGCATGTGTGTGCACTTGTACATGTGTGCATACGTGTGCTACAAGCATGTATGTGTGTGTGCGTTTATGTGCACACGTGTGGCCCCTGGCTAGCTTAGGCAGTCCCTACAGGGACTGCAGGGGGCACAGGGGAGGGCCTGGGGGTCTCAGAGCACCGAGGACCAGCCCCAGACTGGGGCGCCCAGAAGCCCCCTTGGGTGGTTTGGGGGTGAGGAAGCCCCTCAAGATGAGCGGGTAGAGGGTGTCCACTGAGTGAGAGACCAGCAGACACAGATTTCCCAGGAGGCGGGGCTGGGGTGAGGTCAGTGACCCCACCATCTGAGCTCTCCCGACTCTTGGGGTATCTGTGGCCAGGGCTGGGGGAGATGGCCCGAGGGTCAGCAGAGCCTGGACCTTGAGCTCATACTCCATGGGGGTCCCAGAGGAGGCTGTGGGTGGGCAGCTGCATCCTGAGCTTGGTCCACACACATGCACAGGGGCACCCTTGGGTGACTGGGCCGGCCTACGGGCCTCTGACCTCGCCTCCTGCTCCCCACAGCTGAAGGCGCCCGGTGCCCCGCCCCACCCCGGGCAAGCCCCCACGGCAGCCAAGCGCAAGGGCGGCCTGAAGCTCAATGCCATCTGCGCCAAGCTGAGCCGCCAGGTGGTGGTGGAGAAAGGTGCCGAGGCCAGCGCCCAGGCCACGGGCAGCCCACGGCGGCCCCAGGACAAGGAAGCGGGGCGGCCCGGGCCCCCGCAGCGAGGAGGACAAGAGGCGGGCAGTGATCGAGAAGTGGGTGAACGGGGAGTACAGTGAGGAGCCGGCACCGGCACCCCCTGCTGGCCCGCATCCCCGCGAGGGCCCTGAGCTGCCCCCCGAGGGCGTCTTCATGGTACAGCCTCAGGGCTGCAGTGACGAGGAGGACCCCGGCCACGAGCTCCCCAAGGAAGGCAGCGGCGGACGAGAAGGGACTCAGACGGACCCACCTGCAAGGATGCGGCCAAGCAGGTCTCAGGTGGGTGTCGGGTGGCAAGAGCCCCCACAGGGACGGGCAGTGGGTGCCGGGATGGGGCTGAGAAGCTCAGAGCGTGGGGTCAGACGGGCGCTGGCTCTGCCTCCCAAAGCCCACTCAGTGAGTGACAGGGTGCAGAGGTGAGGCCGTGGGACACAGCCAGGAGAGGAGCCCACTGGCCCCCATCCCACCTCTTCCACCCCAGGGACACTGGCTTTTGGGGGCACCACGGGGCACTGCTGCTCCCACCCACCACCCAGACACGGCGCCTCTGCGGGTCCCTGCCCACGGCTGCGAGCAGCCACGGGGGGCTCCAGCTATGGAGGTCCTGGGAATGTGGGTGGGTAGGGCCCCCTCCCCAGCACCCCTGCCCCCTTCTGCTGTATCAAGGGGCACCCCGTGTGGGGAGCCCTGCGCAGCCACATAATTATGCATATAAGATATAAACAGAGCTGTTTAATTATCCCTCGCCACATCAGTGACAGAGTAATTAACAAACATTGCAAGATCAATGAGGAAGAGTGTGACCTTCAGTTTCCCAATAGGAAAAGTCCTTCCCTCCCCACACAAGGAGACTCTGCGGCCTGGGGAGAGGGACGGGCAGGGACCGGGCCCCCTGCAGCCCCCAGATCCGCGTGCCCCAGAGCCTCCTTTGGCCTCCTGGGAAGTAGGGAGCCGCCAGAGGGCAGGGCTGGGCCTCAGAGTGGCCGGTGGCCCCTGGTTGGAGCCCAGCAGGACCTCAGAGAAGCTCCCGGGGCCTATGTCTAGCCCCCGGCTGCAGGCAGGGCTGGTCAGCCTTCTGGGCCACCTTGTCCCTCCTGGGGCTGTGGGGACCCCTGCCGGCCCTCCCCACTGCACGCCTGCCCTCACAGCCGCCTGCTTCTCTGCCATATATAGCGAGGGCCCAGCTCCAGGCTATTTTTAGTCCCTTTCCCATCCCAGAGTTTCACCGACTTCAAGGGGCACTAGCCCACAACTCGGGGCCAGCCCCACCGTGCACGCCCCCCACCCAGGTGGCAGCTCTCTGAGCCCAGCCTCTCTGCCCGCCTGGAGACTTAGTTGCTCGGGCAGGGCGGGCAGGGAGCACTGAGCCGTGGGGCTGTGGTCATGCATGTGTCCGAACACGTGGGGGCAGGCAGGGGATGTGGTAGAGAGGGAGGGCGCGGGGCACCGGCTGTGAGCTGACCGCCCTCGGCAGTCCTCAGGAAGACCACCCGTGTGCGCAAAAGCCACTGGAGCCAACACATGGCTCAAAGGTGACAGATGGGGACAGGACTGGGCCCACAGGTGGAGGCGGGCGGCTATACCCCTTTACTCTGGGGTGGCGGGGCGTTAGCAATGTGGGGGTCCAGAGGCCAGTCCTGGGGAGATGGCCGGCCCCTTCCTCAGGGACAAGGGCTCTGTGTCCACCTGGTGGTCAGGGTGGACTCTCTGCCACATAGGCCCAGGTGGACTCACCCCATCCCGGTGATCCCCCTCAGTCCTGGGCTCCTCTCCCAGCCCACCTGGCTTGGCCTTGCCCTCACCCACCCCTGGCACACAGGTTGGGATCCGGCCTCTTCCAGTAAAGTGACTTCTCTTTCATATTAGGCCGGAGCGAGAGCACAGAGACATTTATGAAACTTTGTTTAATGTACTGAAAAGCCATCGGCCAGAACATTTAGGAAATTGATTTTCCTGGCATTGATGGACTCGTTTTATTTTACCCCAGTATTAATTACTTTTTTTTTAAACAAATTAATTTAAGAGTCGTAAAACCTAACAAGTGAGTCAAATGGCCATAGATCATGTCGCGCTCTGCCCCTCCCCTAGTGGGTGGGGTCCGGGCCAGGTCCCATCCTGTCCCCTCCTGGCCTGCAGGGGAGGCTTCCTCGCTGCGGGACTACGCGGCCTCCACCATGACGGAGTTCCTGGGCATGTTTGGTTACGACGACCCACGACACCCGGGACGAGCTGGCCGGAAGCTCAGCCCTCGACAAGCTGCAGGCCGGCTGTGCTGCCGAGCCGGCCACCACGTCCACGCTGACCAGCGCCGAGGATGCCCTCAGCAAGCGGGCTCGCTTCTCCAAGTATGAGGAGTACATCCGCAAGCTCAAGGCAGGCGAGCAGCTGTGCTGGCCCGCACACGGCGCCAAGGCAGAGGAACGAGGCGCCAAGGAGGCCGCGGGGCCCCTGCCCGCCTGCGGCTGCCCACCACAGCACACCTGGAGACCAAGGCCACCATCCTGCCCCTGCCGTCACACAGCAGCGTCCCCATGCAGGGCCTGGTGGCCCCCAGCCGCCTAAGTATGACTTCTTCATCCAGAAACTGAAAACAGGTGAGAACTTGCGGCCGCAGAACGGCAGCGCCTACAGGAAGCCCTCCAAGTACGACCTGGAGAACGTCAAGTACCTGCACCTTTTCAAGCCGGGGGAGGGCAGCCCCGACATGGGCGGGGGCCATCGCCTTCAAGACCGGCAAGGTGGGCGCGCCCTCCAAGTACGATGTCCGAGCCGTTCAGAAGCCCTGCCCTGCCAAGGGCCCGCCTGCCCCCAGCCTGGCCCGGCCTCCCTCACCAGCGGGCCCAGCGCCCCCCAGCGCCCCCGGGCCCGGGCCTGGGCCGAGCCAGCAGCTTCCCTGCCCTTCAACGCTCCCGAGTACGTGAAGTCGACCTTCTCAAAAGCGGACTCCATCACCACAGGGACTGTGTCCACTGTCAAGTAGGGACCCCCCCCCCACCCGCACTAAGCGAGCCTGGAGCCAACACTGAGTCCAGACTCTGTCCAGGGCCCTCACCTCCACATACTCAGACCTCACTCACACTTTCCAACATGCACATTCACACAGACATGTTCATGGGACACACACACCTCACCACACACAGGTACATATACGCTCAAGAACACACACAGGTGCATATATACTCAGGGGCACACACGGGTGTATATAAACTCAGGGACACACATGGGTGCATATACACTCAGGGGCACACACGGGTGTATATACACTCAGGCACACACGGGTGTATATACGGCTCAGGGACACACGGGTGTATATATCTGGGCACTCACGGATCTATATACACTCAGGGGCACACATGGTACATATACACTCAGGGGGCACACACAAGTGTATATACACTCAGGCAATCATGGTGAATATACACTCAGGGACACACGGGTATATATACACTCAGGGGCACACGAGTGTATATACACTCGGGCAATCACGGTGCATATACACTCGGACACACACGGTGCATATACACTCAGGGACACACACGGGTGTATATACACTCGGGCACTCACGGGTGTATATACACTCAGGGACACACGGGTGTATATACACTCGGGCACTCACGGGTGTATATACACTCAGGGACACACACGGGTGTATATACACTCGGGCACTCACGGGTGTATATACACTCAGGGGCACACACGGTGTATATACACTCGGGCACACGGTGAATATACACTCAGGACACACACAGTGCATATACACTCAGGGGCACACACGGGTGCATATACACTCAGGGGGCACACATGGGCGTATATATACTAAGGCACTCATGGGTGTATATACACTCGGGCACACACAGGTGTATATACACTCAGGGGCACACACGGGTGTATATACACTCAGGCAATCACGGTGAATATACACTCAGGGACACACACGGGTATATATACACTCAGGGGCACACACGGTGCATATACACTCAGGGACACACACGGGTGTATATACACTCGGGCACACACGGGTGAATATACACTCAGGACACACACAGTGCATATACACTCAGGGGGCACACACGGGTGCATATACACTCAGGGGCACACATGGGCGTATATATACTAAGGCACTCATGGGTGTATATACACTCGGGCACACACAGGTGTATATACATTCAGGCACTCACGGGTATATATACACTCGGGCACACACGGTATATATACACTCCAGGCACTCACGGGTGTGTATATATACTCAGGGGCACTCATGGGTGTATATACACTCAGGGGGCACACACGGGTGTATATACACTCAGGGACACACACGGGTGTATATACACTCGGGCACTCACGGGTGTATATACACTCCAGGGACACACACGGGTGTATATACACTCAGGGACACACACGGGTATATATACACTCAGGGGCACACACGGGTGTATATACACTCAGGGACACACGGGTGTATATATACTCGGGCACTCATGGGTGTATATACACTCAGGGGCACACACGGGTGTATATACACTCAGGGCACACACAGGTGTACACATACACAGGTGCATGTACAAGGCACACAGGCACGCAGATGCCCAGAGGCCCTCACTGCTGCTCACCCCCACCTGCACACCCAGCCATGTGCTGGGCCGTTGGGCAGTGCCCTGCCCCCTGATGCCCCCGCCACTGTGGCTTACGGTTGCAGGGCCCAGCTCTGAGCCTGGCTCCCAGCCAGATGCCGGGCGCTCTGAGCACCACTTCCTGGCGATGGGAACATGAACAGCAGGTCCCGAGCCCTTCCCTCTGGTTCCTGAGGGGAGAAACCTGGGGACAGATCTGGGGCTCCCTGGGACCTGAGGCCTGGGGTGGCCGCACCCAGGGAGACCCCCTGCAGCCGCAGCCGCAGCGCAGCCATAACTTACTTTCGGCTGGACTCCAGGCCAGACCCCAGCTCTGCCCTGGCCGGCCCAGTGTCAGGCTCCCCACCCTCATCCCATGCCCCAGAGCGTCCAGCCAGGAGGCAAGGCCGGCGTCTGGGTCCCAGTGCTGCAGCCGACACTAACTGTCACTAACGTCACTAACTGTCCCGTCCCTCACCAGGAGCGGACTGCCCTGAACAAGCCCGCCGTCACCGAGGATGTGAATATTTATCAGAAATACATCGCCAGGTAGGCCCTGGGCGCGTGGCCGTGGCGCTGGGCAGCATGGCTCCCAGGAACGGCCCGGACCTGCATCACATTCCCCACCTCTGATGTGGTCCCACCTTGGGCCAGAAGCAGCAGCTCTGTAGACAGGGCGGAGAGGCACCGTCCTCCATGCCTGCCGCCTGCCACCTCCGCCCCCTTCAGCTGTAGGCTGGGAGGTTCCCCCAAGGAACCCTCCAGACCTAGCCCCCGGCTGATGGAAGGCCGTCTGGCAGGGACCAGACCCCAGTGTGTCTTGTGCTGACCGTCCAGGTTCTGTCCAGCTCCTGCCCCTCCGGTCCTGGGCTTTTCAGTTGCGCTGTGCTCTCTCATTTTCACCGTTGATCCTGTTATTATTAGCCTGATCAGCAGCTATTCTTAGCAGATGGCTCGTTTGGCAGCTTCAGCTTCCATGTTTGTGTGGGAGTGGTTTTCCCTATCCCAAGGGGCTTGCTCCCCACCCAGGGCACATCCCCAGAGCCTCCCGGAGGTGTAGGGCCCCCTCATCCTGGCAACTGGGGGCGGAAGGTGGCAGCGGCTGGCAGCGTGGGCCCCGGCCGTGCAGAGCAAGCCGGCCACAGGAAGCCAGACAGATGCTGTGAAGAAGCACTGGACTGTTTAGTGTCCACACAGCAGCGCCCAGAGCACCTGCCACTCGCTGGGCAGCACCCCTTCTCCCATCCAGCGCTGGGCCGATGGGGGCCACCTGCAGAGAGAAGGCAACAGACCCAACCTGGGCTCCTCCCCACTCTCGTTCCTGCAGTGCTCCCGGGGTGCCCCCACTTCCCTTCTCCCCAAGCTCCTCGGGTTCCCACTGTGTCGCCCTCCTGAGAGGCAGCGGCCGGCTGTCCCCAGGATGTGGCAGGACCTGAACCCCCCAACCTGGGTCTCTGCAGGTTCTCTGGCAGCCAGCACTGCGGCCACATCCACTGCGCCTACCAGTACCGCGAGCACTACCACTGTCTCGACCCAGAGTGCAACTACCAGGTATGAGCCCAGCGCCCTTGGCACAGGCCCTGCCTGGGCTCCCACCTCAGCACATACCCCAGTAGAGTCCGGAAACACTCTTCCGCTGTCCACGCACCTGCCTGGATGCCTGTCCACTGAGCAGCCACTGCCCCGGGCGGGGTGGGGGCGTCTCTATGACCTGCTCCCGGCACTGCCCCGTTTTGGGAATGAACACAGGTTTCGGGCCACTGCCTGCGCACAATCAGACCTTCCCTGCAAGCGTCACCGCATGACTGGACACGTGGGCTGGGAGGGGCCTGGCCAGGTGGAGCGGGCGTCTAGCACAGCCCTGCACATTGGGGAGGTGAGGGAGGGCCCTACGGCTCTGGCACCTTCTGGATGGCTCCGTCCCTGGCCCGTGGGGGTCCCCCGGCAGAGCTGTGGTGGGGCGGCGCGGCCCCTGCCGACTCGCGCTCTCCCGGCAGCGGTTCACAAGCAAGCAGGACGTGATCCGGCACTACAACATGCACAAGAAGCGCGACAACTCCCTGCAGCACGGCTTCATGCGCTTCAGCCCGCTGGACGACTGCAGCGTCTACTACCACGGCTGCCACCTCAACGGGAAGAGCACGCACTACCACTGCATGCAGGTGCGGCCCGCGTCGCGTGCCGGCGTGTGTGCCCGCGTGCGTGCCCCGTCGCGTGCCCTGTGGGCGTGCCCCGCGTTCTGAGCCTCCGACGTGCCACCACCCGAAGTACAGTGCCCCCGTCCGCACCCCGCTCTGCAGGCAGGGCCCTTTCAGATATGCAAGTACCTGACCCTGGGCAGCCCCCAGGCCGTGCCATTGGTCCCTGCGGATTCACCCAGGGTCCTGCTCTGAGGCTGCCCTGAGGGGGTGGGGCGGGTGCTGGTCCGGGACCCCGTTCCCCATCCCCAGGGCAGGAGCAGCAGGGTGGGGGGGTGAGCGGGGACCCGTGGCCATACTTGGTGGTGAGATTCAGGAGCTGTTTATACAGACGGACATTTTTCAGGGTTTAGCACCCAGAGCAGCATCGCAAATGGTTCCTGAGGAGGTTTTTGTTTAATTCTTTGTTTTAATGCCGCGTCGAGTCTGGGCTTTTTCAAGGTGTCAGGTCCAGGGGGGAGCGACTTTGGGTTGCAAACCGCTGCCACGCCCGCCGTGTTTGCCGGGGTTGTTAGGGCTCCTTGAAACAACCTGAGCCCGAGGACAGGGGCCTCTGAGATGGTGCAGACGCTGGCACCAGAGCCCCAAGGACGCTGGCATTCCACGGAGCTTTACTCAATATGGCAACGTCTGCTGGGCAGGCCTGGCCCAGCCCAGGTGGGGGTGGGGGCCCGGTGCCAGGGAGAGCCTCGAAACCAGTCCTGGGGCTAAAGGTGACCACCAGGCCGTGGACCTGGCCCCTGCTCGCCTCGGGGGCCTCAGTGGTAGCCTACAGAGCAGGGAAAGGGGAGACAGCCTCCATATGCAACGGGATCCTTGCAAGAACCGCCCAGATCCCATCCCGCCGATCATTGTCAGCGCGGGCACTACCGTGGGGACACTGCAGGCACCCAGGCCTGCTCCCCAGGAGGTGGGTGGGTGGGTGCGCTGCGCAGTGGGGCAGGGGATGACCACAGTCCGGACCCCCAGGTGGGCTGCAACAAGGTGTACACAAGCACGTCCGACGTGATGACCCACGAGAACTTCCACAAGAAGAACACGCAGCTCATCAACGACGGCTTCCAGCGCTTCGGGCCACTGAGGACTGTGGCACCGCAGATTGCCAGTTCTACGGGCAGAAGACCACGCACTTCCACTGCAGGTGGGCAGACAGGGCGGCACTGCGGGATTGGTAGGGTCAGTGGGCGGCACCGCGGCGGACCGGGGCTAGTAGGTGGTTATGAGGGGGCGGGGTCAATGGGGGCAGCAGAGAGGGTGGGCGGGGTAGTGGGGCAGCTCTGCGGGGGCGGGGCTAGTAGATGGCGCTGTGGGCGGGGCTAGCGGGTGTACCGCAGGTGGGCGGGGTAGTGGGGCAGCTCTGCGGGTGGGCGGGGCTAGTAGATGGCGCTGTGGGCGGGGCTAGCGGGTGGTACTGCAGGTGGGTGGGGTGGTGGCGCAGCATTGCGGGTGGGCGGGGCTAATGGGTAGGTGCTGTGGGTGGGCGGGGCCAGCCGGGACTGCGCCTGCAGGTGAGTGGCCCCGCTGACCTCCCTGCCGCCCCGTCGCCTCTGCAGGCGCCCGGCTGCACCTTCACCTTCAAGAACAAGTGCGACATCGAGAAGCACAAGAGCTACCACATCAAGGACGCACGGCGTACGCCAAGGGACGGCTTCAAGAAGTTCTACAAGTACGAGGAGTGCAAGTACGAGGGCTGCGTGTACAGCAAGGCCACCAACCACTTCCACTGCATCCGCGGCGCGCGCTTCACCTTCACCTCCACCAGCCAGATGACCTCGCACAAGCGCAAGCACGAGCGGCGCCACGTGCGCCGGGCGGGGTGCTGGGGCTGCCCACCGGGCTGCTGGGCGCCAAGGACACGGAGCACGAGGAGTCCAGCAACGACGACCTGGTGGACTTCTCCGCCCTCAGCAGCAAGAACTCCAGCCTCAGCGCCTCCCCCACCAGCCAGCAGTCCTCCGCCTCACTGGCCGCCACGGAGGCCACGCCCAGCGCCACCAAGCCCCCAACAGCAAGATCTCGGGGCTGCTGACCCAGGGCCTGCCCTGCTCTGTCCCCCCTGGCACTCGCCCTCTCCAACTCTGGCCTGTCCTCGGGCTCGCCCTACTTCCCCCTGCTGCCGGGCCGGGTGCTGCTGCCCTCCCCGTGGGCGCCCTGGCCTGCTGGGAGCCATATCCTCGGGGGCTGCCGCCTCGACTGCACCCGATACCCCTGCACTGGCCACCTCAGGAGGGGGCGACCGGCCCAGCCTCGGCCGCCTCGGCGCCCACCGCCTCCATCATGGAGAGGATCTCGCCAGCAAAGGCCTCATCTCGCCCATGATGGCCAGGCTGGCCGCCGCTGCCCTCAAGCCCTCGGCCACCTTTGACCCAGGTGAGTGCCTGTCCCTGCCCAGGGCTAGCTGACCTTGGGGTACAGAGAGAGCAGAGCCTGGGGTGGCTAAGAAGAGGCCTCTGGCCCCTCCCTGCACCGAGACCTTGCCGCCAGCCCCCTCCTGCATGGACTCTGCCTGTTGGGGCTCCTCCTCCTGGCCAGTCCCCTCCTTGGCAGCTTCTGTTTTTTCGTGGGACTCCGCCTTGCGGGGGTGATTACCAGGCCCTCATAATGCCACCCCCCCCCAAGCCCGCGGTGGGTCGCAGCTGCCTCAGTCCATCTGTGCCCAGGAGGGGACCCAGGTCAGCCCACAGCAGGTGGCGTGGAGTCTCTCCTCCACAGTCCTTGCAGCGAAGGGGGTCCGAGCGCTGTCCCTCCACAGTGTCCAGCATAGCACACACTGGTCACACATGGCCTGGTGGAGGCCCCCAGGGAGTGTCTGCAGCACGACCAAACCCGCAGCCACTGCCCTGACCCCTGGACCTGGCGTCCTTCTGTTGCCTGTACTGGTGTGTTCTGTCCCCGTTTCTCACTGAATCGTGCCTGTCCTCCCTGGGGACCAGCCTGAGGGGATCCCGGGACAGAGGGCGGCGGGCCCACCCGCCTGGCTGAGGGCTGGGCATAGGGTCAGCAGCAGGAAGCCGAATAGCAAGTGGGGAGACCCAGGCCCTCCTCAGGGAGCTGAGGGGCTCGTGTATCCCCCTTACGGAGGGCCAGGCCGACCCCCTGCTCACAGCCCGGGACCAGGCGTCCACATTCCAGCCCAGGGCTCTGCGCGGATGTGCCCGGCACTAGGCAGGGGCATCCGAGACCCTTCCCAGGAATTCTGGAGTGGAGACTGGGATGTGGGGGTGGGTGCTGAAGGTGGACTTTGAGGTCGGAAAACGGCAAGTCTCCAGGGGTGCCCCCTGTTGGTGGGCAGCTGGGGGTGCCAGGGCCGTGCCCCCTCCAGAGAAGGGCCTCGGAGACCAGGGCCTTGGGAACCTTTTCTCCTTAGTGAATCTCCTTCCCACCAAGAAAGGGCAGGGGGCAGGCTTCACTCCTGCCGGCAGGCCCGGCTCTCTCCATGCGCGTCTGGGCACTGCTGCTGTCAGCCGCAACGCAGGAGGGCAGACGGATGTTCTTGTCCTTGGGGACGGCGGGGCCACAGCCATGGGCAGCAACTTCTCTGACTGCCCAAGGCCTGGCCCGGCCTGGCCCCACCTCTCGCAAGGCTGCTCCAGGCCCCCAACATCCCCTGTAGAGCCCCAGCGCCTGGCGGCGGCCCCACATCCCTGCCAGGACGCTTTGGCAGGCGGGCGAGGCCCCAGGGTTCACTGCAGCCCTTAGCCCTGACACCGGCCACCATGGCAGGCGGGGCTCCGTGACGGTCTCCCGGCAACCGCGGGCCGGACCGCTGTGGAGGCAGCCCCCACTCTGGATCTGCCACTTTCCCTCAGCCTTGACACCGTCCTTAATAAAAGCCCAAGCGGCGGCCCGTAAATTGGCTGTGACAGTTGAGGGGGAACATCCAGGCCCCCGCACCCGGCCCAGCCCCGCCCGCCTCCCACCCTGCTTTCCGGGACAACTTTGACATAATTCTGCAATAATCATCACTTGAAGAATTGCCACCCGGAGTCGCGTCACAGCCAATCTTGTCAGGGCGAGAGGCGCGGGCCTCTGGCTGGGGTGGTGGCGTGTCCACCCAGGAATCCCCCTACCCTGCTCACACAAGCTCCCCCTCTCCCCTGCAGGAAGTGGGCAACAGGCCACCCCCACCCGGTTCCCCCTGGCCCCTGCGAAGCCAGAGGCAGGGGACAGCACAGGCACCCCAGGGCCCCAGGAGGCCACTGACCGCCCAGTTTAGACTTGACTCTGAAGGAGCCCAGGTAAGAGCCCCTGAGCCGGAGGTGGGGGCCAGGCGGCTGGGGGTGGGGCCTCTCCTATTCTGGGTCATCTTGCCGCAGTGGGCAGTGGGGAGCTCGGGGCTCTGTCCCACGCCGGAGTGCCTTGGTCTGTGTGTTCCAGCAATGAATCAAATGGCCACTGCGGTCCCAGCAAATTCATCTCTTTTATCCTCACTCATGAATAAGGTAAGAACCATCCATCACACGCCTCCCGCTCCCCACCCTGAGAAATTAAAGCTGGGCTGGGGGCTGGGGGGATGTGTTTGTTTTTTAATGTTTTGCCTCTAATAAGATGAGTTTGTACCATTTAAATTTTGAGGCCATTTTTCATCGGATATAATTTCAGAGCCACTGCTTACAAATTAATTTAATGAACTGGCTGAAGAAATATATTCCAGCCTCTGACACCCTTTCTTCCCTTCAGATGGAAGGCCGGCTCCCAGAGCATTTTCCCGAGCCGTCTAACTTCTCTCTCTGCTCATTATTAATTGTATTTATTTATTTTATATCTATTTTTTTGTTGTTGTTGGAGGGGGCCAGGGTTGGGGGCTGAAGTGAGAGCTGAGAATCGGTCTCCACTTTTCCGGTTGAGTAATGGTCCCGGACGCTTGCGCAGGGTCGCCTGGAATATTTATTTTAAATAATGCAGGGTCTTTGTAAATTATACATCATCTCAAATTTATCTCCCCCCTTCACATGATGCATTTGACCATGGCAAGATTAATTGGGTCACTGTGCACAGTGCCTGTGGGGGACCAGCCCGGCGACCTCATAGACGGGGTCCCGCTGCCCCCACTCCCGTGCCCACCCATGGGCTCTCTGCCCCTGCCTTTCCCTTCTGGGCTCAGAGCCCCCTCCCCAACCTCTTCCTGTCCGAGCCCCACCCACACCCTAAGGGGGGTTCGAGCCTGTTCCTGCCCCACTTTCTGGCCCAGCCGCCAGGGACCTCCAGGGGGCTCCCTTCTCTGCCCCTCCTCTGTACACCTCTTCTCAGGAATCCTCCGGGCTCCCCAACCCCTCCTCCTACACTCCGGGAAACCTGGCAGGAACCTAACCAGGGTGGCCCCAAGCCTGGGGAGCCACGTCAGCTCCCGCCTCAGTTTAACAAAGGAATCTGAGCATTTTTGGGGAGTGGGTGATCTTCCAGAGCCCACACCGGGGGCCTGGCGGGGCTCCTCCCCTGGGCTCCAGCAGTTGTTCTGTGCCCCGACCCCAGCATGTTCCTGTCCCCCCCACAGATGGCTCAGGGGCAGCCCCCAACCTCGGCAACCTGTTGAACATCCCGACGGAGGCCGAGGGGAGCGCTTCAGCCGACACGGGCCCCTTCCTGGGCAAGGCGGTGAAGGCCCTGGTGCAGGAGAAGCTGGCCGAGCCATGGAGGGTGTACCTGCGCAGGTGAGGGGCCAGGGAGCAGCCGCCACCCCCTGGCCAGCCTCCCCCCACCCCCCGCAGCTGCCACCCCCTGGCCAGCCTCCCCCACCCCCGCAGCTGCCACCCCCACAGCCCCCGCCCGCCCACGGCGTAACCTGCTGCCCCGCGTGGCCCCTGCAGGTTTGGCACCAAGGACGTCTGCGATGCGCACTGCGACTTCCTACACAAAGCTCACTTCCACTGCGCGGTGGAGGAGTGCGGGGCCCTCTTCAGCACGCTGGATGGGGCCATCAAGCACGCCAAGTGAGTGGGCGCTGGCCGGACCCTCCTGCCCACACACCCCGGGGCCGAGGCCGCCTGCAGTCTGGGGTTCCCATACACCCCCCCACCCACCCTCCCTGGCTCTGGCCCAGGGTAGGGACCCCCGCCAGGCCACATGGTGGCTTCCCTAGACGCTGTGAGCTACAGAGTGAACTATATTGGTCAGAGCCGAGAGTACAACAGGCGCAGCCGCTTGGGCCATGACACAGACCCTCCCGACCCATCCCAACCCCACCAGATGCGTGGGGGTTCCGAGAACCGGGACTGAATCGGAGGGCAGGGACCTGGCACAGATGCATCACCCAGGCCCCGGCTGGCAGGGGATGGCATGGGTGGGCAGCTCTGGGGCAGCAGGTCTCAGGGCGGGTGAGTGGCCAGGGGCCCGCCGGGGCAGGGCCGGTCACCCCCAGACACACGTTCTCCTCTCACAGCTTCCATTTCCGGACCGGACGGAGGAACCGTGAAAGGGAGCACGGAGAGCCCCTTCCCCAGCGCAGCCGACTCCAAGCCTCCCCTGGCCCCCTCATCCCCTCCGGCACCCCCTGTCACCTCGGCCACGGCCGCCTCGGTGGAGGGACTGACCCCCCAGTCCGGCACCCCGCCCTCCGCCCCACGCTGCTCGCCTGGAAGCAGCTGGCGTCCGCCATCCCCAGATGCCTCCGCTGCCAGCACCAGCACCTCACCTGCCTGCCTCGCCCCTGGCCACGACCTCTCTAGAGAACGCCAAGCCCCAGGTCAAACCCGGATTCCTCCAGTTCCAGGAGAAGTGAGTCCTCGGTGACCTCCGGGAGTGTCCCCCTCCCCCACCCTCTGCGTGTTGGCGTAGGTGCTAACGGGCATCCCCAGGCCCTGCTGTCCACTGTCCGCTGTCCACTGGACGTCGCGGCTCGGACCTCACTGCCCGGCCCGGAGCAGGTGGCCCTGGGGAGCGGGGAGAACGCCCTGAGGACTGCCAGGAGGAAGGGCCCTGCGGAAGGAGGGTTGGCTGTCCCGGGGTCTCCGGGCCCGCGGGCCGTGCTGGCATCCAGAGGCAGGAGGCCCCTGCACGGGCCTCTGAGCTGACGGTGCTCCCTGGCTGGGTGGCGGGAGCTGGGACTCTGTATGGTTCTGCGTGTGGCCTCCTGTTCTCAATAAATGCAATAAATTGGATGTGAACTCACCGCCTGAGTGGCAGCTGTCCTCCTGTCTCAGCGCCTGGGGCCTATGGGCTGCCCCCAGCAGCTCCTGTCCCCCTTCCTTCCCGAGCGGCAGCTTCTGTAGTTTCGGGGCTGGGGAGGGCGCCTGGGAGAAGGCAGGGGCGCCGGCCACACCTGTCAAGGCCTTAGGGCCTGCGCTCGCGCAAGCCAGCCACAGACCCCCTTCCTGCCTCCCCAGTCCTGCCACGCTGGAGGGCCTCGGGCGGGCGGGCACTGTGAGCCCCGCAGGACTGACTCCAGACGTGCACCCCACACTTGTCCAGGCTCCAGAGCCACCGAGCTCCGTGTACCCCGCCCCACCCCACGCCATCTGTACCCTGTCACTCAGCCGTGCAGGGCCGCGCCCTGCTGGCATCACCCCAGGGCCGGCAGTACCATCCCTCATTTTCCTGTCCAAGAAGTGGTTGCTGCCATCCTGTCTGTACCTCAGAGGTGTGGCCCTGGAAACTACGTGTCCCAGCATGCAATGCTCCCGGCTGCCTGTTCACTGCCATTCCTTATGCACCATCCAAGCTCCAAAAAAGCAGGAAAGCATGCTGGGATCTGTAGTCTCCTCTGGCTGAGATGTGGCGTTGAATCAGGAGGGGGCCCTTCCCTCAATCACCCATCAGGGGCAGGCTGGGGGAAGGACTGGCAGACCCCAAGAGGAGCAAGTGTCGGGCTCGGAGGGGGTGGGGGCCCGAGAATGGCAATGACCTGCGTACTCTGATTCCCTTTCAGCGACCCTTGTCTCACGACGGACTGCAAATACGCCAACAAGTTCCACTTCCACTGTCTCTTTGGCAACTGCAAGTACGTCTGCAAGACCTCGGGCAAGGCCGAGTCGCACTGCCTGGACCACATCAACCCCAACAACAGCCTCGTGAACGTGCGGGACCAGTTCGCGTACTACTCTCTGCAGTGCCTCTGCCCCAATCAGGTGCGTGAGTGGGCGGGGGGCACGGGTGGGGTTGGGCTCGGGCAAGGTCAGGGCTGTGGGCAGGGCCCGGAGCGTGGACAGGGGGCAGGCGGGGGTGGGGAGGGCGTGCTCCCAAGGGCAGGAGGCCGGAGTCGGCTTTCACGTCAGGACCTGGTTTCTCACGCCCTTTTTGGAGTGGCCCTGCTCCAGACTCGGGAAAGGATGGTGCTGGCCCCGGAGCCCTCACAGGGCTCTGGGCCAGGGTCCAGACTGGAGCCCGAGGGTGAGGCCCGTCATTCCAGCCTAACCCTGGAGGTGCCCAAGTGCTGGCAGCTGCCTCACACTTGGCATCATCTGCCCACTCTGGACCCACACTCCCTTTCCCTAGGGCCTAGAACTTAAAAATAGGCCCATTGGGCTGCTGGGAGCAGCTGCCCGGCCCCAGACAGGAGGGCAGAGTACGTGCCGCGGGCGAGGCACGCCTTCAAGGCTAGGACTGCCCAGGAGAGCGTATGGGGGCGGGTCCAGAATGTGCCCAGGGATGGGAGGGCTGATGGCGCGGGATGGATTGGTGATGTCTGCCCTGCCACAGGCCTGCCACAAGCATGCCAGGCTGGATTCCCCACTTCTGCTAGTCAGCGGACATAGTGCTCAGACGGACAGACAGTGCTTGATGTCTGCCCCACTGGGGGTCAGCCAGGCTCAAGACTGCCAGGCACCTTACTGTGCCAAAAGGACACCTGCTGCTTTGTTTAATTTTAATCATGGAAGGTCTCCGTGGGGCAGAAGGTGGGGGCTTTCTCCTGAACTGAACCCAGGAATGCAGCACAGGGGCCCGTGCCCATCTGAGACCCCAGGGTCAGCAGGAGCCGTGGGCACCTCCCGCCTGGCCCTGAGCCCTGTCCACCCTGCAGCACTGTGAATTCGGATGCGTGGCCACTACCACTGTCTGCGGACGGGCTGCTACTTCGTGACCAACATCACCACCAAGCTGCCATGGCACCTGAAGAAGCACGAGAAAGCCGAGCGGAGGGCAGCCAACGGCTTCAAGTACTTCACGGCGAGGAGTGTGGCAGGCTAGGTACTACATCCGGGGTCAGCTTGCGGGCCTGGGGCCAGGGCCCCCATTTCCTGCCCACAGGCTCAGATGTTGCAGTGCAGGGGCCAGAGCCTGGCCTGGCATCACAGCCCCGAGCAAAGTCCAGGTGGAACGGGGGAGGGTCCCGGCCCCCTCAGCACTACCTTAAAGGTCACAGGTTTCACAGGCCGGGCCTTGTCAGATCAGAAATAGACAAAAGCTGAACCGGGAGCCCTGGAAAGGGGCGAGTGTGACTGTGCCCCCACATGAGGCAACCTGGTATATCTGGGCGAGTGTGACTGTGCCCCCCACATGCCCCCCAACCTGGTATATCTGGGTGAGTGTAACTGTGCCCCCCTAATGCCCCCAACCTGGTATATCTGGGTGAGTGTAACTGCCCCCAACCTGAGTGTAACTGCCCCCAACCTGGTATATCTGGGCGAGTGTAACTGTGCCCCCTAATGCCCCCAACCTGGTATATCTGGGCGAGTGTAACTGTGCCCCCTAATGCCCCCCAACCTGGTATATCCGGGTGAGTGTAACTGTGCCCCCTAATGCCCCCAACCTGGTATATCTGGGTGAGTGTAACTGTGCCCCCTAATGCCCCCAACCTGGTATATCTGGGTGAGTGTGACTGTGCCCCCACATGCCCCCCAACCTGGTATATCTGGGCGAGTGTAACTGTGCCCCCTAATGCCCCAACCTGGTATATCTGGGTGAGTGTAACTGTGCCCCCACAAGCCCCCAACCTGGTATATCCGGGTGAGTGTAACTGTGCCCCCTAATGCCCCCAACCTGGTATATCCGGGTGAGTGTAACTGTGCCCCCTAATGCCCCCAACCTGGTATATCTGGGCGAGTGTAACTGTGCCCCCCACATGCCCCCAACCTGGTATATCCGGGTGAGTGTAACTGTGCCCCCACATGCCCCCCAACCTGGTATATCCGGGCGAGTGTAACTGTGCCCCTAATGCCCCCAACCTGGCATATCCGGGTGAGTGTAACTGTGCCCCCACATGCCCCCCAACCTGGCATATTTGGGCAAGTGTAACTGTGCCCCCCACAGACCCCAACCTGCATATCTGGTCACTGTGGGCCAGGCCCCTGGGCTCTTCCTCCTCTTTTCCCCCGGGGCTTGCAGGTAAGTTTAGGGGCTCTGAATCCCATCCCTGGGTTCCAGTTACTTGGCTCCCGTTCCAGGGGCTTGGTCACCGCCAGCTCAGCCCTTGGTTCATTCACTGATTTGGCAGTTACTGAGAGGCAGCTGGGTACGGGGCTCTGGGGTGGGGTGGGGCAGCTGCCAGCCTTCAGGGTTTGGTGCCAGGGACCTGCCCGGGCAGGCAGAGGGCACTGGTAACCCGGCTGAGCTGAGGGAGGATCCGCCCTGCATTCAGCACTTAGCACCTGGCACTGCCCGACCTCACCACTGAGTGCTTCATCCTGTGGGGAACCAGCCCAGCATCCCCCAAGTCTGGGCTGCCCCCGGGCAGCGCCCCTCGTGCCTCCCAGAGGGCCCTGGTCAGCCCTGTTGGGACTCTGGTCACCAGGGCAGCGGGACGCCCGGTGCTGGGGGGAGCCGGGCTGTGGCGCCTCAAAGCCAGCCTCCAGGACAGGGAGGAAACAAACCTTTTCTTCCTCTTCCGATCCTTGATCCTAACGAAAGAACTCGGGGAGGGCGGGTGGGTAACCATGGCAATAGATGTCCGGGAGCCCCGACCCCGCAGTTGCCTGTTTACTCAACTTGAGGTGTTTGGGGCGGAGGCCAAACAAAGCTGAGGATGATATCAGACACCGGGTAGCGGCTGCCATGGTGACCGACAGGCCCTCACCTGCCCTCTGCCCACGGTTGCAGCCGCCCGCCTGGGGCTCGAAGCCCAGAGCAGGGCAGGGGCGGGCGGGGCCCTGGGACCAGGGACCCCCAGGGGCATGTCATGGGGGTCCTGGGCTTTCAGTGGCGTGTGGGTGGTCACGGTGAGGGTCACGGTCCGACCTGGTCCTTCTGGGACCCCTGGAAGTAGATGCTCGAGAGTGGGGGGTGGGCGGCTCCCATACTCGGCGGGGGAGGCCTCTAGCAGTGCCACCCCATGAGAGCAGCTATGTCCACTGCAGGTTGCAAGTACAATCAGGTGAACAGCCACTTCCACTGCATCCGCGAAGGCTGCCAGTTCTCCTTCCTGCTCAAGCACCAGATGACCTCGCACGCCCGCAAGCACATGAGACGGATGCTGGGCAAGAACTCGACCGCGCCCCCTGCACAGGTGCCGCCTCGCCCGCCCCCGCCCTAGTGATGCCCCCGCCCCGCCCAGCTCTGCCCACGCCCCGCCCACGCCGGGTGATGCCCCGCCCCGCTCAGGTACCGCTCTGCTCCGCCCCGCCAGGTAATGCCCCGCCCCACTCAGGTACCGCCCTGCTCCGCCCTGCTCAGGTAGCGCCCCGCCCAGGTGATGCCCTGCCCCCACTCAGGTACTGCCTTGCTCCGCCCCGAGCCCCAACCCGTCCAGGTCCCCCAGGCCTGCTTCCTCAGGACCCCCGCTTCCTTTCAGGGCCCCCCAAGCCTGCTGGACACGGAGCCAGACGAGTACATGGAACACACCGGTTGCAGCCCGGGCGCGGTGTCCTCGGGGTCGTCCACCATGGACCGCAGCTGCTCCAGCACCCCCGTGGGCAATGAGAGCACGGCGGCAGGTGAGGGGCCACAGATGGCACCTGCCCTGGTCAGGGTCATGCAGCCTGCGGGGAGCCAGTGGGCCACCGAGGAGGCCCCCTGCACCTGCCCAGCACCCAGCACTGCCGGCGGGCGCCCCACTCTCCTCTCCGAGTTCAGAGTACAGCAGCGGCCCCCAGCGCCCCGGGGCCGTGGGGTCCCCGCAGCTGCCGCCCACCAGCACCCCCCAGAGCAGGCCCCGCCCCCACTCTCTCGCATTGCCCCCATCTCTCTCTCCTCCCTCTCTCTGTGCCTCTCTCATCTGTCCACTGCGCCCGCCACGCCCCCACCATCCGTTTCTCATCTGGGTTCTTCTCTGTGTCTGTTTTGTTTTTGTTTTTTGGTTTGTTTTTGCGTCTCTCCGCCCTCTCCAGGCTGCCCGGCTCCTCCTCCTCCTCCTCTTCCTCCTCCTGCTGTCGCTGGTGACGAGGCTGCCCGCCTGGCTCCGCAGCCCCCGGCCCCCTCCTTCTCTGCGGCCCTGCTCCGGGCGCCGCCTCCCTCCCTGCCCTGCCTCTTCTCACCCCCTGCCTCTCCTACTCTCTGCTCGGCGCTGCCCTCGGAGCCCCCGGGGCCTGGCCCACCCCCACGGCAGCCCGCCCGCCACCGCCACTCCAGTAAAAAGGGACGCCCCCTAGTGCAGGACGCCGCAGGTAACTCGCCTTCCCCGAGTGTGTGGCCCCACCGCCCACCCAACCAAGGACTGGCTCCCCACCAGAGGCCAGAGGCCACCCTGTGTTGGACAGAGCTTGTACCTCCACTTTTGGAGTGCACCGGTGGTTTTCTCGAGGTCTGGGGGTTCCACACCAGGCTGAACCCCCACTTTGGGACCCTCCAGGCTGACAGGGCTTCCTGGAGAGCTGATTCCTGGTAGTGAGATACAGCCAGACCCCAGCGGGAAGCTGATCTCCCTCCCTGCATCCAACCCTGGGCTTGGTGTCCCTTCACCCTCAGGGGTCTGGGGCAGCGCCCCGGCCACAAGACGGAAGAGCCGGGTGAACTGCAAGGGACCAGGAGGCTGTGTGCCCCCTATAGGGGGCTGCACCCCCACTTGCTGCGTCCTTCCAGAAAAGGGGAGCACAGATTCCGGGTGGAGGGGGCACCCCCTGATTGGCTGAGCCCTGCTGAGGGCCTACCTGGAGCAGAGAAGCCTGGCAAGGTCTCAGAATACCTGGGCCAGAAGGTGCCCCAGGGCCAACGCTGCTCCAGGCCACACAAGCCCAACCCTAGCTCTCGACTCTCCAGTAGCTAGTGCACAGCCGGGCAGGCAGAGAGCCGCCTGGCCCTCATTAGCAGCCGAGGCGACTGCGTGCTGGCCCCTGTCCAATGTGGGTAATTACACTCCACCGACCTAGATCCCCCTTCAGCTCCATTAGCACCAGGACACGTCGCCACTTTCCACTCAAACCGGCGGGAGCCGACGGCTCGCTCGATCGGCTGTGGGGCGGCCGCGGGTGGTCACCCTGCAGACAGACAGTGCTGGGTGGGGAGGCCCCCTAGGGGCGCAGGTCGGCAGGGGCCCCTCGCTCTTGCCCGGGGCCGCCCTGCCTTTTGGGTGTGACCCAGGGAGCAAAGGTGGGTGCTCACCGCTGCCCCGCACCCCGCAGGGAACACGATCTCCATGCCCGCAGCCTCGGGGGCCAAGAAGCGCTTCTGGATCATCGAGGACATGTCCCCGTTCGGGAAGCGGCGCAAGACGGCGGCGTCTCGGAAGATGCTGGACGAGGGGCATGATGCTGGAGGGCTTCCGGCGCTTCGACCTCTACGAGGACTGCAAGGACGCGGCCTGCCAGTTCTCGCTCAAGGTCACGCACTACCACTGCACCCGCGAGAACTGCGGCTACAAGTTCTGCGGCCGCACGCACATGTACAAGCACGCGCAGCACCACGACCAGCGTGGACAACCTGGTGCTGGACGATTTCAAGCGCTTCAAGGCCTCGCTCAGCTGCCACTTCGCCGACTGCCCCTTCTCGGGCACCAGCACGCACTTCCACTGCCTGCGCTGCCGCTCGCTGCACCGACAGCACCAAGGTCACGGCGCACCGCAAGCACCACGGCAAGCAGGACGTAATCAGCGCCGCGGGCTTCTGCCAGTTCAGCTCCAGCGCCGACTGCGCCGTGCCCGACTGCAAGTACAAGCTCAAGTGCTCGCACTTCCACTGCACCTACCGGGCTGCCGCCACACGGTGGTGGGCATGTCGCAGATGGACTCGCACAAGCGCAAGCACGAGAAGCAGGAGCGCGGGGAGCCGCCCGCCGCCTCGCGGGGGCCCGCCGGCAGCCTGGACGGTTCGCTCACGCTGGCGGCCGAGCCGGGCGGCGCTGCTCTTCCTGCAGACGGCGGCCGCCGGCCTGAGCCTGGGGCTGGGCGAGCCCCGGGGGAGCCCGGGGAGGCCAGTGTCCACGCCGCGCGCGCGCGCGACGGCGTCCCCGCCGCGCCCCCGGCCCCGCGCCCTCGGCGCCCGGCGGCGAGTCCTCGCAGGACGACGACGAGGAGGAGCTGGAGCTGCACGAGGAGGAGGAGGCGGAGGACGACGAGGACGACGACGACGACGACGATGAGGACGACGATGACGATGACGAAGAGGACGACGACGAGGATGACGACGACGACGAGGACCTGCGCACCGACTCGGAGGAGTCGCTGCCGGAGACGACGGCGGCGGCGGCGGCGCGGAGCCCCGAGCGCGCGGGCCCCGGCGCCCCTGCACCCCCGCCGCCGCCGCCGCCTCGCCCTAGCGGCGCCCCCGACCCGCCCCCCAGCCCTCCCCGGGCCCAGGCCGAGGATGAAGTTCTGTAAGACGCGAGATGAGAGGCAGAGCCGCGCCGTCGGGGCAGGGGCAGGGCCGGCACGCGGCCGGCCTGGGCTTCCCCCTACCCCGCCCCGCCCCTGCCATCCCCACGCCGGCCCCGCCGGTGCTTCCGACCCCGAGTCCGTCTCAGGACACAGCGGGGCCTCCCTCTGGTGCTCCGGGGCCCCCAGCCGCGCCGCCGCCCCGGCCCTGTGCGCGCGCCCCGCGGCCCCCTGTGCGCGCCCCTCCGGGATCCCCGGCGCGCACCCGGGGTCCGCTTCTTCAGGGAAACAGAAGGTGCTCTTGTCGGGGGGCAGCGAGAGCTGGGGCCCGCAGGGGCGAGCGGCCGCGGCCCCTCACTGCTCAGGACTGGGAGGGGCTCTGGGGGGCCCGCGACCCCCGCCCCTCACCCCCACCCCGGGGCGACCGGCGCCTGCCGCGACACTACAGGGCCCCGGGGACTCTGGAAGGAGCGCGCGCGCCCGCGTCCCCGCCCCCCGGCGAAGGAAGGAGCGGGGTCGAGGCCCCCTGGTGGGAGCGCCCGGTTGCAAACGGGAGCCGCGGGCGAGTCGTGCAGTATTTTTTCTGTCTCGGTCATCATTGCCCTACAGCGAACAAACTCGCGGGTGCAGAGCGGTGCGGCCGCGCCTGGGACGCGGGTCAAGGCGACCCCGCGGCCGCCGGGCTGACTCGACGCAGACTGAGCTGTGTGATTCCAACTTTTAACTTGAATTTTGTAGGCAGAAAAAAAAAAAAACCACAAAACCACAAACATAAAGGACTCTTCCTGTTGGTACCAGTTTGTAGTTAATTTAACATTTGAGTTTTTCTCTCGGTTATGCGTGTGACTTTATAGGGCTTTTTTTTCCAGTTTGTTTTATTATTTGGGATGCTTCTTGGATGTACCCCTGTCTTTTCCAAACAGGCCCCCTTCCGGGGGTCAGAAGGTCCATGGGGCCCAGAGGAGGCGCCCCTTCTCCCCAGGGATGGGACCGCCCCCCAGGGCCAGCCCAGCCGCGGTGGGCACACAGAGTTGGTCAGTGGTTTCTTCTCCTTCCCTCTTTTTCCCGTTCTTTCCTTTCTTTTGCTTTTTTCTGTCCTCTGGGCTGCCCGCATCCAGAAAGCCAGGATCATAGGAGCTGGCGAGGACCGGGCGTGGGGGTGCGATGCCAGGGGCCCCGCTGAATTCGGGCCCACAGCGCTGTGATGAGCGACCCCCGCCTTGATTCCGTGCCCCGCTCCCAACCGGGGTGTCTGGAAGGAGTTTTGTAAAGGAAAAAAAAAGTTTTCAATGTAGCAAGAGTGAATAAAATTTAAAAATTAAAACAAGAGGCGCAGCGAAGTCTGGCCTTGGTGACCCGTATTGCACACTAGGACACAAGCCATTTGCTAGCTCATTCTGAATTGGAACGTGTCATTCTCGTTTCATTTTCTTTCCGTGGGGAAAACAATGCCTGATCCAGCGATGCTTTCTAATGTTTTATAACTATGTATGTGTATATATATAAATATAAAGTCCTCCGTATGCACATTTGTGTATATATCTATATGTATATACATATATAGAGATATATAGAGGGTTTGAGATGGAAACCGCAGAACGTGAACCCGAGCTGAACAGCGCGTGCTCTGATTACTTGAATCTGGTCCCCTCGGCACCTGGTTATTAAGAACTGAATATTTTTCCACTTGAATTTAGTGCTATTAGAAATTTAATATATGTGTTTTATTTATTTGATTTTTTTTTGCATGACTGATGCAAGGTTTGACATTTTCACTCAATAAAAACTGGAAAAAAAAACTATCAAATTCTCCTTTTTTCTTTCAGAAATTGGCCCACAGGGGCTGGCAGTGACCCAGCGAGCGGGGGCACCAGTGGTACCTGCCGCCCACCGGCAGGAAGAGGGGCAGAATTGGTAGTCAAGTGGGCTCTGGACAGGAGCCAGGTTGGGGCGGGGGCGCCACACACAGACCTGCTATATCCCTACCCCACCCCAGACCTGGTCCTGCAGGGCAGAGCTGAGGGGGAGCTTTGGGAGGGGGAGATAGGAGGGTCCAGTGCAGCCCCCTCACCCCCAGACCGAACCAAGCGCAGGCCCCCAGTTTCCTGGCCCCACCCCAGCGGGGGCCACGCTGCCGTCTGGCAGGGCCTCTCTGCTGCTCCCTGGCCTCTTCCTCCTTCCTGCAGGGGCCTGCAGGGCCGGAACATCGCGTACCCGGATCCGGATGCTGGCTCCGCTCCTGCCTGGAGTGTGGGGGCCCGGCCCTAGAGGCCGATTCCTGGTCTGGTGCTCCCGGCCCTCGCGCACTGGAGTGGGGGGGTGTGGTGGCGGGGACTGGGCCGAAGGACAGCACATGTGCCCACCAGGCCTGCCTTGGCTCACCGCTGACACCCCCTCTGTGGTCAGGCCGGCTCTCGGCTGACCCTGCTACCCCCAGGTGGTGAGAACACCTTTCGGTGGCCGAGGGCGGGAGGACAGGGACTGGGACGCCAGGCCCATGAGCGCTGCCACAGGCCTCCTACCCAGCCCAGCTGGCACCAGCCCTTCCCTTCTTTCCTGCTGGAAAGCGGGCACCGGCTATTTACATAAATATGTTTGTAACAGACCGCAAAACGGAGACTTTTTCTGTCTTATTAAAATGTTCAAGTTGGAACTCGCCTCTTGTTTGTGGATCTCTCGATTCTGTTAAATAAAACAGTGACTAATTTATGGGATAAAACACCAGTTCAACAAATTAAACCCATTATGGAATCTCACAGCCTCCTGAGGGGCTGGAGGAGGCTGGGCTGAGCCGGGCCAGCCGGGCTGGGTGGGCGGGAGGCGGGGGCTCCCCGCACAGGGTGTGGGGCAGCTCCCACCAGTTGTGGTGGTGGTGGGGGAGTCCTCAGGGACTCTGGGCAACCCCTGGCCAGACACAATCACCTTCACTCTCCTTGCCCCTCGCTAGGGCTCCTGGGCACAGGTGGGGCCCAGCTGACCACACCTGGTAGGCGGGGCAAGCAGCTTGGCCAGGGATGGGCAGGGCCAGCTTCTCCCAACGCAACCCAAGGTCCAGGACGCTCACTGTGGCCTCAAACCCGTCCCCACCTCAGGTGCTGCCACAGAGCCAGCCCAGAGCTGGGGCCAGCCCAGCATGCCCCCTGGGAAGTGGAGTAGAGCAGGAAGTGTGTGAACCAGTGTGTGAACCAGTGTGTGAACCAGTGTGTGAACCAGTGTGTGAACCAGTGTGTGAACCAGTGTGTGAACTGGTGAATCGTGGTTTCATTCTGGGGCTTCAGTAGCTGTGTCAGCCTGCTCCAGGCTGGACCAAATTCACGAAGTTTTGCAACTTCTGGGGCGCCAAAACCAGTGCTCTGGCTGACGCTGAGCAGCTAGACCGCCCTGCTTGGCTCCCCCCACGGCTTGTCACTCCTGAGAGGTCACCAGGAGCAGCCTCGGCCCCGGGACCACCTGTGCCCCAAATATCAGCTCCCCGCTCAGGATGTGGCTGGTAGCCCTGTCTGCGTGCAGGACCTGCTGCCCAAGCCCAGGTCAGACCTTGGCCAGTGGGCCTGAAGCTTCACCAGGCCAGGGAGCCCCCTGCACCCCCCTTCTGCAGCCTCTGGGATAGGCTGGCAGGAAGCCGGGGCTTGGAGAGGAAGGCAGTGTGTCCAGGCATCCAGGCACGGACTGCCCTGTGCCCTCTGGGAAGGGGCAGCCCAGCCCACGCCTCTGTGGGCCAGGGGCAGGCCTGGGGCTGGGGGTTAGCTCTGAGGGGGTCTGGGGAATCTGTGGAGCTCTGGAGGGCCTCAGGGACCCTGGGAGTGGGGGTCCTGGAATCTGCAGGGCTTGGGGAGGCGTGAAGGCTCGAAGCTGTCAGGCTGCTCTGGGGTGTGGGGGGCTCTGGGACTGGACTGGGCTCTGGAAGTGACCTGGGCTGACCCCACACAGGCTGGTGCCCCCACCCCCGCCCAGAGTCTCGGAGTGGCAGGGAGGGGGCAGGTGAGGGAGTCTCCAGCAGGTCTCCACGGCGGCGCCGTTGCTGCTCTGTGGTGCCGACGCCTTTAAACAAACAGACGAGAAACAGGCAGGTCACAGCCACGGCTCCAAGCTGGAGGGGGACAGGGACGGCCTCAGGCAGGCAGATGGAGGCAGAGGGGCCTTGCTGAAGCCAGCACCCCTGCCTGAGGCGAGCCCCAAGGGCCCTACTTACATGCGCTGGGCATGCACCCCAACTTCACAGAGACGCAGGGGTGTGTGGGCTCTGGCCAGGGGTTGCGAGCACCAGATGGGCACAGCCAGCCCTGAAACCGCAGGGTTTGAGCCTGTCCCACCAGGGTGCAGGGAGCTGGGGGGTACTGGGGGCAGAGCGGGGAGCTGTGGGGGCTGGGGGCAGCGCGGGGCTGTGGGGGCTGGGGGGCAGGGTGGGGGCTGTGGGGCTGGGGGGCAGCACGGGGGCTGTGGGGAGCTCAGGAGCTGTGGGGGCTGGGGGCTCGTGGGGGAGCTGCGGGGGCTGAGGAGCGTGTGGGACCCTCCTCCAGCAGGCCCCTGAGCCAGGTCACGGCTCCCCCTGGTGGCCGGCCGCACAGGCTGCTTGCTTCTGCCCCTTTCCGAATATTTTTGCCTTATTTGGACGAAATGCGTTATTTTTCTAATGAAAGGCTTTTCAGACGCTGTGTGCCCTGGCCCAGCTGCTGACTTTATTAGGCAGCGCACCACGCCGTTTTGGGGAGGGGTTTTTCCCCTTGAAATCTCGCCAGACGCGTCCTCAGGAGCTCACACCAAGGCCCGCTGCTTCCGGCCCGTCTCCCTGAGTCCCCGGGAGCCCCTGTGCGGGGGCACTTGCCTGCAGACCCCTCCGCCGCACCCCACCTCCCAGGCCGGGACCCCCACAGTCCGGTGTCGCCCGGCCCTGCCCGTGAAGGATGAGGGGCTTTGAACCCTGCCGGCCAGGAGCAGGAGCACGTGGGGTGGCCGGTGGCCAGCAAGGGGGCAGCACGGAGCTTCCCCAGGGCACTCACAACGCTGTCACCGCCCGGCCCCATCCCTGCAGGCTGCCCCTGGCAGGGAGCTGGCACCCACGGTGGAGGTGGCCAGACAGTGGTGGCCCTGGCGGAGGTGGCTGATGGCCATGGTGGACATGGCGGTGGCCAAGAAGCTTCTGGACAGGGACAGGATTGGACTACATGTAGCGCATCCTGTGGCCTCACCAAGCAGTGCTGCCCACAGACCTGGCCACAGCACTGGGGCCCGGGACACGCTCGGGTACAGCTGGACGCGGCAGGAGGCTCGAGCAGGCTCCGAGCACCGGTCCATAGGAGCTGATCCATCCACAGGCCTATGGACAGGCACAGACGCTCAACCCGCTGGACCCTCCACCAGCTGGGTGGGCCGCACTCTTAGTGTCCCGTGGGGAAGCCCCTGGAGCAGCCCTGAGCAGACAGGCCAGGCAGGAGTCAGTTGCAGCTCGAGTTTATTACAATCTACACAGTGGGGCCCCTCCGGGGCCTGGCCCCGCCCACGCAGGGCTCAGTGTGCCCCACCCTGGCACCCACAGGGGAGGTGCCGGGTGTCGGGGGGTGGGGGGGGGCCCTCAGCGCGTGGTGGGACCTGCTTGTCTGGGGGCACGAGGGGGCACAAGGCCCTGGGCCCAGCAGGAGCGCCGAGAGCCAGGGCCCTGAACCTCCCAGGGGCACCTCGAGGCGCGAGGGGTTGGGGCGTGATGCCGGATGGGCGCGCCCCGGAGGGCGGGGGAGGCACCATGCTCGGTGGCAGCAGGTCACCGCCCCGGGACGGGCATACCGGGCACACCGACGGACAGACGGACGCCGCGCGGGCGCCGCGCATGCGGGGGCGGCGCCTAGTCCCGGTCGCGCTCGCTGGCGCCCTCGGGCCGGGCGCAGCTTCTCCACCTGCTCGTTGATCTGCCGTCCCGCCCAGCCGGTCCTCGCGCTGCACCCCCAGCCCGTCGTCCTCGTCCACGCGGCTCACGTCCCTCGTCCCTCGTCGTCCTCGCGCACCTCCTCCTCGCCCTGCACCTCCATCCTCACCTGGCCCGCCACGTCCAGCGGCCCCTCGCCCTCCTCCGGGGGCCCAGTAGGCGGTAGGCGGCCGCCGAGCCCTCGGGGCTGTGACCGTCCTTGACCGGGGACGGGGATGCCGACTTCGTTGCTGACGGGCGAGATGTCGCTGCTGCTGTGGGGGGCCGTGGCGGCTGGGCTCGGGGCGTCGGGGACTTCACCGGGATCTGCCAGGACGGCAGCTTTGGCGCTGAGGGCGACGGTGGGAACTGCCGCCTGGTGGGACAGACACGGGCGGGGTTGGGGACACAGTCCCCAACTCCCCTCCCGGGGCCATGGGGGACAGGGCTGAGTGGCCAGGAGACAGTGGACCCAGGGGCGGGGCATGGACATGGGAACGGGGCAGCCGTGCGGGGCCTCAGCAGGGCCAGCAGAACCCGTACCCCAACAGCCTGGGCAGAGCAGGCCGGTGGCTCTGGTGACCGGGAGGGGTGGAGGCAGAGAGACCACAGGGGACAGTGCAGGGGGGAGGTGCCTCTGCTGGTCCTGGCCACCTCCGCCTAGTGGCCGAAGGCCCTACTGGGACCAGCTGTCTCTGCGCCATGATGGAACGGCGGGGCAGGCTCTGGGCCCAGGCAGGGTTGGCAACTGCTGACAGTGACCCCTGGGCGGGTGGGGGTAGGGGGCGCTCAGGGACCCCGGCTCGGAGGCAGATGCCGGCACCCACCGGTTCAGCAGCAGCCCCTTGAGTGACGTAATCTCCGCCTTGAGCTCACTGATGTTCTGGGATTCCAGCATCCAGTTGGTGGACGTGGTAGCCTGGGGTCACGGGGAGCAGGGTCAGTGGGTGCAGGAGGGCTTGGGGCACCCTGGGGGCTGCCCACACCTCGCCTGGGGCACCTCTGATGGGATGGGAGCCAGCAACCCCCAGCTCTGGGTGAAGAATGTTTGCGTCCCACCCACATGGAGCAGAGACCCCCCACGCGACACGCCCACCGCCGCCCCTGCCCGACGCCACAGCAGCATCCCTGGGGTTGGGCCACTGAGTCCTTTTCTTTGAGGCCCCCGGCCTTCATGGGCCACAGAAAGCCAAAGCTGGGGGCGCGGGGGGCGCGGGCTGGAGGCACCTGGGAGGGACGAGCGGCTGGAGGAGGGGTGGGCAGAGAGGCGCTGGGCCATGCTGACCCCAGACACTGAGGGCAGCCCCCTGACCCCACAGCCGGGGCGGCCCACTGGTGAGTGAGCCCCGGGGCGGGCCACGGGGTCCCGCGACGTCCACGGGCACTAGGCCAGGTCCCAGGCTGAGGAACGAGGTCTGACATCTGGGGCTCTGGGGCCCAGTCTCCTTAAAAAGCAGTTGCCGAACACTCCCGCCTGAGTTTTCTGGCGGTTCTTTAATTACTTAACGCGCTTTCTTTTTAATTTTTTACAGGCCGCAGCAGGCGCTTGGAAGCCAGATCTAAAAACTCGCATGGCAGCTGAGAAAACACAGCGCCCAACTCTGGTTTATGGGCACCAGAAGCTCACACACGGGGTTTAGGCTAATGGGAAGCCACTGTGAGTGCAGGAGCGAGTGGCAGTGGGAGCAGGCAGACCCCGCCCCCTCCCAAGTCTCCAACACGCACAGATGCTCTTAATCTGAAAACTGAACGTCTGCAAATGGTTTTCCAATTTCCAGAAAGGCCCCTGGCCACCGGCGCCCCCATGGCCCCAGGACTAACAGAGGAGCGGCGAGGGGGTGGACACAAGCTGACCCACCGCTCCGTTTCCTGAGGACCCTCTTCTCAGGCAAAGCCCCAGCTTCCACCGGAGATGGAGTGGGTGGGGGCGGCAGGCGCTGAAGCCCCTCAGCACTGGCCCCTCAGCTTCCCCAGGAGCTGCCTGGGGCCGACACTCACCATGAAGAGAGCGGAGGCGGCTCACAGCAGCCCAGCAGATCCCAGCCCAGGTGGACCGTGTGGGAGCCACCTATGACAGTGCCCTCCTGTCCACACACTGGACGGACGGTGACTGTCCTCCGGGCAAGCGCGGGGCCCGTGGACACCCACCCTGCTCAGCAGGAAGCCCTTGGGGGCAGGGGGCAGGCGGTACCTTGGCTGCGGCTAGCTCATGGGCGAGCTCCTGCACTTTCTGTTGCTGCTGCACTAACAGCTCCTGCACCGATGCCAGAGTCATCTGCAGCTGCGTGACTGGGGGAGGGGAGAATCAGTCACCCGCAGACCCTGCCCTGTCCACCTCCCCCACAGCCTGGCCCTATCCACCCCGCCCACAACCTGGCCCAGTCCACCCCATCTCATAGTCTGGCCCTGTCCACCCCATTCCACAGCCTGACCCTGTCCACCCATCCCACAGCCTGACCCTGTCCACCCATCCCACAGCCTGGCCCTGTCCACCCATCCCACAGCCTGGCCCTGTCCACCCATCCCACAGCCTGGCCCTGTCCACCTCTGTCCCACAGCCCGGCACAGTGCCTCCTCACTCAGTTGCGTGAGTCTCACGAGCGCCACTTCAAGCTTCTACTTCCTAGGGGCTGGGGTCTGGGAGGCAGCCCCCAGCCCTCCTCCATCTCCTGGGGAACGCCTGCCTTTCCATTCCTGGACCCTCGCTCCTTCCAGACCTCCCCTTGCTCCAAGGCATCTCGGCTCCCAGGGGTCACTGGGCCTGGACCCCACCTTGCAACCCCACCTCTTAGCTTGGAGGAGCCCAGGGTGTGGGGACGGAGAGTGAGGGAAGGTTGGGGAATTTCACAGGTGTCCCCTAGGAGAGGCCCCTGCCTGGGCAGCACAGCCGCCCCCATGGCCAAGTTCGGCAGGAGCCAAGCGCGGCAGTCGCAGCTAATCTGGGCCACCACCGGGCAGCGGGAAATGAACGCGCCCCATGGAGTCGATGACAGAGAGAGGTGGCCGGGGGTCCCGGGAGCCGCAGTGATTACAGCCTCTCTTGACCCCATGTAGGATTCTTCGCGGGCAGGGGGAAAGTGCCAAAACCCCCCTGAAAACCTCCTGGATGCAGAAATTAAAAATGAACTTTACAGCCCTTAGAAAGGCTGTCATTTTATTCCCCTTATTAATATTCTGAGGTTGGGAGCCTTTCCGTAAAAACATAATTAATTGAGGCCGCCGACAGTAAACAAGCAATTTCAAATTAAACCGAAATGACGGCGGCTTCATTTGCAAATGTGAACAGATTCTCAGAGCAGATAAATGAAGTCACCACATAAAGTGGAGACGGAGGGGCGGGGAGGGGCCGGCCGGGGCTGCTCGGAGCAGGCTTTGAGGGGTGCCTTGATGGAGTCATTAATCTTTACCTGTCTGCGCCAGGCTGCCACTCAGCTCCGAGACACTCGCCTGCATCCTCTCGAGCTGCTTCCTGTCCTCACGGCCGCCCACGATGAGGGGGAACAGGTACTTCTGCGAGATGGGGGGTGCACCCGGTCCGGCAAGCGTGCCTGCTGCCCACCAACTTTCTCCCCGTCCCCCTCGGCTTGGGAAACGGTGCCGACACCACGGCCAGTGCGGGCTGGTGAGAGGGATGTTCAGGAGGGCACCCGCCTGGGCCGCAGTGCGTGGCCTGGTGAGGCCCGAGCAGGAGGCGCTCCCTGTCTGCCCCCGCCCTGGTGCACACACGGGGCAGCTCACCCAGCACCTTTCTGGGCCGGTGACAGTCGCGAGCCACCATCCGCTCAGGAGAAATGAGCCAACTAGGGGCTGGGAAGAGGGACGTGGCGGGCCCAGGTCTTCCTCCCGATGAAGTCCCAAACCTCAGAACAAGTTTCCTTCAGGAAGGAAGTGGGGGTCGGGGGTCCTGAGACAGGGGGCCGTGGGGTAAGGGGTCGGGGTTGGAGCCGCCTAACCGTGGGCAGCTCCAGGGACGGCCACAGGCCAGGGCTGGCAGCAGAGAAGCTAGTTCTGCTCCTTCCGGCCCACGTCCTGTGGGGAGGGCGCCCATGGGGACTGCGAGACTTCACAAGACCCCAGGGTCAAGGTCAGTCTCCCACAGAGAAGCAAGTTCTGTTTCACAAAGTGCTGCTCAACCGCCACGGGCTGTCACGGCAGCCAGGCCCGACAGGCCAGGCTGAAGCCGGCCGCCAAGGAGCAGGTGAGAAGCCCCCAGGGTGCGCGGCCACGGCTCCGGCTCCTCGTCCAAGGGAGCCAAGTTGCTGCCTGAGTCCCCCCTTGGCTCAGTTTTTTCCTTTCTGAGAGCAGAGAGGCAAGACCAGGTCTGGTGCCTGTACGGGGGGACGCGCTGCTTTGCGAGCTGTGCTGAGGAGGCTGATGGGACGTTCACTGTAGCCGTCAGGGCCAGCAGTGCCAGGCAGCTGCGTAACACACAGGCAGAGCCAGGGCCAGCATCGCTCTAGAATTCTGCTGGGGAGCCGGGACAGGGCAGAGGTGGGCAGGGACCGGAAAGGCTCTTTCTGCATGTGGGGTGGGTCTGTGGGAGGGGCCAGACCCCTCTGGCTTCTGCACTTCACACTCCCAGCCTGGGGGTCAGTCTGCCCTGGAAATCTCGTGCTCCACGCCCTGTGTCAGCTTCTGGGCCAACTCGGGACCGAGAACCCCAGAGAGCAGTGTGGCGTGTCAGGCCAGCAGCGAGTCCACGGGGCCTTGGAGACCATGTACAAACTTCCTCAGGCCAGGGCTGACCTCTGCCCAGGATCTGCCTTTGTTCTTCCAGAACAGACCAGGGGGCGCCCACTCATGTCCCACAGAACCCAGCAGCTGCATCTGGGATGCCCATGCTCAAGCCCAGGAGACGCAGCTGTGCATGGACTCAGCCCAGCAGGTGGAGTCCAGCACAACATTTCCACACCCGCAGCCCCTCTGGGCTCCCTGCAGCCGAGAAGTGCAGCTGGGCCCCTGCCACAGATGCAGCCCCAAGCCTGAAGCCACACAGATCCAAAGTGGCCGAGTCAGGATACGACTCAGAGGTGGGCCCCAGTGGCCGTGCTCTGCACCCCGTCACTGTCTGCTGAGGCAGTGCCAGGGCTTGCCCTGGTGGCTCGGGTCCGAGAGGTGCCGATTCTGGCAGGGAAGGGGGGTCTGCTGAAGCTGAGGCCCACGGGGGCAGGTCCAGGTGGGGGATGCCCTCAGGGCAGGGGCTGGGCTCAGTGCCATGGAGGGCAGGGAAGGCGCAGACTCACCTTGTAGAGCTGGTGAAAGCCAAACGCGATCCCAGCCATGATGATCGCAAGGCACCGTAATCTCTCCACCGCGATCCCACGGGGCCTAGGGAGAGAGTGGCATCAGGAGATGCACACGCACACGCTTGCACACACACATACATGCACACATATGCTTGTACACACACGCTTGCATACATACACATGTTCACATGTGCACACACATTCATTCACACATGGCATTCACATGCACACACTCACACGGATGCACACACATTCACACACGCATTCACATGCACAAATGTATTCACACATTCCCGCAGGCACACGCCGCGGCGCCAAGCACACACACGGCGTGCCTGGGGCGCCAGGACACTGAGCACTGCAGCCCTGAGGCACCTCTGCATGTCCTCACCCAACGCCCCACAGGGCCCTGCACCCACGTCTGGGTCACACCTGCCCCCCCCAGCACCCATGGACTCTGCAGAGCAGCAGAGACACGAGCTGCCCTGGGGACCGGCTGCTGGACAGCGCGGCGGCGGCTCCTGCACGTGGCCGGCCACTACTGAGATCGGCGTGGCCTTCCTGGTGCTGGCTCTCGGGTACTTTGGTGCCCCGAGATGGGGGGACATGTCCTGAACCTCGGAGGCAGGAGGTGGGCGTGTGCAGAGCCCTCCGCTGCACAGAACAGGGTCTCAGAACTGAGACCCTGCAGCCCCACGCCCTCCACCACACATGCCCCGCATGGCCCTGAGTCCGGGCTGCAGGCTGGAACCAGCGGGGAGGCGGCCCCCCGGGCAGTCCCAGCTCACAGCTCCCGGGTGTCATGTTTAGTCATGTATGCACACGTGTGAGGGTTTGCACAGAGGGAAGCGAACCCAGCCCTGCACCCTGCGTCTTCCCACACTTCTCACCAGCCCGCTCACCTCCTGCTGCTGGGCATCCCACGAGCCCCAGCGCTCACCCAGGGACATGCGGGCACTCACAGCGTGACGGAGGGATGAGTCACATAGCTACAAACACAGGAACGCATACATGCAGGTACACAGGTAAGTACACACAGGTACACAGGTGAACACACGTGGGGACACAGGCACATACATAAGTATACAGGTGAGTACGCACAGGCACACAGGTAAGTACATACAGGCACAAACAGGTACACAGGTGAGAATAGTCAGGCACACAGGTAAGTACATACAGGCACAAACAGGTATACAGGTAAGTGCATACAGGTAGGTACACAGGTGAGTACAGAGAAGTACAAGGTAAGTAAATATATGCACAAACAGGTATATAGGTGAGCACACAGGTAAGTACATAAAGCACAAATAGGTGTACAGATAAGCATCATCAGGTACACAGGCAAGCACGTAGGGTACACAGGCAAGTACATAAGGAACAAACAGGTATACAGGTAAGCAACAGGTAACACAGGTGAGCACACACAGGTACAAGGGCCAGCATATACAGGTATGTACATACAGGTTAACAGGTGAGCACACAGGTACACAGGCGATCACACAGACACACAGGTACACAAGCAAGCACACAGGTACACAGGCGAGCACACACACAGGTACACAGGTGAGCACAAAGGTACACGGGCGAGCACACAGAGACACAGGTACACAGGCAAGCACACAGGTACACAGGTGAGCACACAGGTACACAGGCGAGCACACAGGTACACAGGCGAGCACACAGGTACACAGGTGAGCACACAAGTACACAGGTGAGCACACAGGTACACAGGTACACAGGCGAGCACACAGGTACATAAGCAAGCACACAGGTACACAGGCGAACACAGACACACAGGTACACAGGCGAACACACAGGTACACAGGTGAGCACACAGACACACAGGTAGACAGGCGAGCACACAGACACACAGGTACACAGGTGAGCACACAAGTACACAGGTGAGCACACAGGTACACAGGCGAGCACACAGGTACACAGGCGAGCACACAGGTACACAGGTACACAAGCAAGTACACAGGCGAGCACACAGACACACAGGTACACAGGTGAGCACACAGGTACACAGGTGAGCACACAGGTACACAGGCGAGCACACAGGTACACAGGCGAGCACACAGGCACACAGGTGAAAACACAGGTACACAGGCGAACACACAGGTACACAGGTGAGCACATAGACACACAGGTTCACAGGTGAGCACACAGACACACAGGTACACAGGTGAGCACACAGGTAACAGGCGAGCACACAGACACAGGTACATAGGCGAGCACACAGACACACAGGTACACAGGCGAGCACACAGACACACAGGTAACAGGTGAGCACACAGAAACACAGGTACACAGGTGAGCACACAGACACACAGGTGAGCACACAGGCACACAGGTACACAGGTGAGCACACAGACACACAGGTAACAGGTGAGCACACAGGTACACAGGCGAGCACACAGACACACAGGTACACAGGTGAGCACAGACACACAGGTATACAGGCAAGCACACAGACACACAGGTACATAGGCGAGCACACAGACACACAGGTACACAGGTGAGCACACAGACACACAGGTACACAGGCGAGCACACAGGTACACAGGTACATAGGCGAGCACACAGACACACAGGTATACAGGCGAGCACACAGACACACAGGTACACAGGTGAGCACATAGACACACAGGTGAGCACACAGGCACACAGGTACACAGGCGAGCACACAGACACACAGGTATACAGGCGAGCACACAGACACACAGGTACACAGGCGAGCATGCAGACACACAGGTACACAGGCGAGCACACAGACACACAGGTACACAGGTGAGCACACAGGTACACAGGCGAGCACACAGACACACAGGTACACAGGTGAGCACACAGACACACAGGTACACAGGCGAACAAACAGACACTGGGTACACAGGTGAGCACACAGGTACACAGGCGAGCACACAGGTACACAGGCAAGCACACAGACACACAGGTACACAGGTGAGCACACAGACACACAGGTACACAGGCAAGCACACAGACACACAGGTACACAGGCGAGCACACAGGTACACAGGTGAGCACACAGACACACAGGTACACAGGCGAGCACACAGACACACAGGTACATAAGCGAGGCATACAGGTACCCAGGCAAGCACACAGGTACACAGGCGTGCACAGCACACACAGGTAGGCACTGCACACAGGTATGTGAGCAAAGGCTCATGTACACACAGTACGCACAGCCGCACAGACACATGAACACGGGCACCCAGGCTACAGATGCTCAGGCATGCAGGTATGTGCACACGGGGACCCGTCTGTGCTCAGGCACAGCTGGAGCAGGAACCCCCTGGAGGCCGACTGGGGACAGCAACGGGAACCACCGGGTTTTTCCCACTTTGCCCCGCGTGGTCTCATGGCCATCAGGCACGAGATCTCCTCCAATACGGGAGCAGATGCCTTCACTGCAGCTCGGGCTCCATCGCTCCGCGCCCTTTTATCCGGGTTCCCCAGGAGGCGGGTCCCGAGTGACTCCCCGACCTTCCCCTCCCCACCCTGTGCGGAGAGTGCCCCATCTCTCTCCTGAGGTTCGGGTCCACGGGGGCAGACACGTCTCCCTGCTGCCCTGGTGGGCAAGGCCCGACATGACGGCCCCTCTCCGTGTGGGCAGCGGAGGCGGGGGCGACACACCCCCTTCTGGGGAAGGATGCAGGCTGGCGGGATCTCCACACCCGGCCACGCCACCATCCTCAAAAGCATCCTCACAAGACTCCAGATCATTCCAGGCCCCACTGATGCCTCAAATGCCCGCTGCGGCCTCCCAGGAAAGATGGCTGCTGTCCAGGACTTCTGACCAGAGCCCTCTGAGAGACCTTTCCCTGCGGACACGTGGCGCCTGACAACAGCGCATCTCGCTGTGGGCACCAGAGCCTGAGCTGAGCAGACACCTGCCACCCCCGAAGTGCTGTGGTCCCTGCCCACGCTCTGCCCACCTGTGCCACGCCCCTTCCCTTGCCTCTGCCCTCCTCGACCGTGGCGAACACCTGTGGGTCCGCCGCCTCGCCGTGCCCGCGCTGCTCCCCGCTCCTGCGGCCTCACGCTTAAGAACATTTTATTGCCCCCTGGTTTTCATTATTAATGAAAAGGGACCGGAATGATCTTTCCTAAAGTTCAGAGAGTCTATAAAGACAAGAGGCTGAAATGCCATTTCACTCGTTTTGGAGATGTGTGATTCAATTCTGTCTTGTGGCAAAATGAAAGGCGAGATAAGCTGAGATGAAGGTAACTTCCTCCAGAGGTGTCGGCCGGGCGACCGAGGAGCTGCCCGCCCGCCTGCTGGCGTCTGTCCGGCCGAGGGCCCAGCCGGGACACAATGTCACCCGCAGACACTGGCCACGGACCTGCAGCCCAGTGGGCCTCAGCAGAGTCCCAAGAGCCGCCCTTCCTTCTCCGCCAAAGGTGCAGCCAGGCCCAAGTGCGTTCTGGACCTGTGCCCTCCCCTCCCGCCTCTGTGGCCGCCTGGCCAGCCCTGGCCCCAGCCCCCTGCTTCCTCCAGGCCTTAGGCCGTGCCCCGGTCAGGGCGCGGAGTGACCCGTGCGGCTGGTCTGGGCTCTGCAGAGGTCAGCACTTCCTGCACCTGCGGGCACGTTCCTGCCTCAGGGAACAGGCACCAGGGGCTGGGCTCAGCCACACTGCCAAGGGCTCCGACCAGCACCACTAGGTCCCAGCCAGGCCTCCCCAACACCCACCCAATGCAGCACTGAGAGCCGTCAGGGCCGCCCGGGGGCTTCCTGGGCCCAGAGCAGGCAGAGAGATGGGCATGGGCTTGGCACAGCCAGGCACTGGGGCCGGCTTGAGCTGCTGAATCCTACGCAGAGCCTGGGCCACGTCCGGGCACGAGGCAGCCCAGGGCTGCGCAGCAGCGAAGGCAGAGAAGGGCGGCCTGGAAGCAGCCTGCAGCCCATCTCCCCAGGGAGAGGCGGGGCAGTGGGCAGGGGCGCTCGCCTTGCAGGTGCCCGGCCAGGTGGATCCCTGGCATCCCCTCTGGTCCCCTGAGTGCAGAGCCAGGATTAAGTCCTGAGCGCCCCCACTGGGCATGGCCGGTGGGCACTCGGACAAAACTAATACCATTGCTGTCAGGAGGGAGGAGCGGAAGGGCCTTTTGGGGTAGGGAGCCTGTGGACCTGCAGTGCTGGAGGTGGGAGCCCCAGCTGTGCACGTGTGCCGTCAGAGTCACACACCAGCGGAAAGTAGAAGGAAACGGGCCGGAGCGACAGCACAGCAGGGAGGGCGTGCGCCTTGCATGTGGCTGACTCGGGTTCGATCCCGGCAGGAGTGATTCCTGAGTACAGAGCCAGGGTGGCCCTGAGCACTGCTGGGTGTGGGCCCCGCCCCTGCCCAAAAACAAAAAGGAAATAACTAGTCAGTGAGAAGGTTTGCCACGGCTCCAAGCATGGTATAGGGCAGCCAGGAATGCCTAAGCAGATGGCAGAGACGCGTGTCGGGCGTGGGTGCTGACGGCCAGTGGGCACCCACACTGCCCAGTGCTCGGCCTGCCCCTCTCCCTGCAGAGACCCCGCACCTCCCCAGCAGGGCCAGCACCAGTGGTCAGGCGCCTCCCTGCACTCACAAACCTACAGCTATGCAAGCTCTGTGTCCGTTAGCTTGTGTCAAGGGTGGCAGAGGAGATTCCTAAAACTGCCAGCAAGCCTGGCGCCGCCGCCCGGGTCCCTGAACCGAGGTTGATTCTACCTTGACCTCTGGTGCCAGGCTGGAGCCAGGGCTTTATCCACAAGTGCCCCAGGCCCGCCTCAGCAAGGAGGACTGAGGTCCACCGTGGAGGGAGAGGCTGGTCTCTGGGGTGTGGCCACGCTCGTCTGGGGGTGTCACGAAGTCAAGGGGCCAGCTCCCGCCACACCCGGGCTCTCGGGCTCACACTGTGTACCCTGAGGGCGGCGCCTTCACTCGTGACTCCCCGCAGCGCCCACCCTGGGCTGCCCCCAGCTCTTCTGGGTAGCACAGGATGTGGGAAGCGTGGCAGGGCTGGCCGGAAGCTGCTCTCCAGGGCCAGACGGGAACCCAGAAGATAAGCGGCTTCGCTCGGAGCAGAGGCAGCAGGTTCTCGACCTCAGCAAAACACAGGGATGGTGGGCTGACGCGGCAACAGACACCTACGGGCTAGCCCGGTCACTGCGATGGATGGACACTGCCCTGGGCAGCACGGAGGCCTCTCCCACCATGCTCCCACCACCCCTTCCCCTCTGTTCTGAGACCCCACGACGGGCACCAGGCACGCAGTCAGCGTATCGGGCTGGGCTGCCCACGGGCAGCGCCTTCTGTAGGCCGGCTTGGGCCCAGCTACTAGAGTCCTCAGGCTGACTGCACGGCCCAGTGGATGGTCAGCAAAGGTCTGCCAGAACCTCACGCCACTCGGCTCACAAACACTTCTCGAACACCGCCACACCCAGAGCAGCAGGCTCTACCCAGAGAACAGCTGGGAATGGGCAGTTGGTACAGGAGGTGGCATGTCTGTGTTGAGGTCAAGGGTCAGAGCAGGGGTTGGGGTGTCTGTGTTGGGGTCAGGGGTCAGTGCAGGGGTTGGGGGTGTATGAGCCTGGGTCAGGGGTCAGAGCAGGGGTTGGGGTGTCTGTAGGGGTCAGGGGCTGGTGCAGGAGGCGAGACGCCTGGGACGTGGTCCACGGTGTTGGAGGCGCCATCCCGGCCGTTCCGCTGCGCCATCCCAGCAGCGGGTGTGGCGGGGCTGGTGACAGCTGGTGCCGGGCAGGCGCGTGTCACCAGGGCAGCCCCAGGCGTCAGAGCCTCTCTCCGACCTCAGAACTCAGCTCTTGGGGAAGGACAGCGGGAGGGCAGGCCGGTCTTGGGAAGGGCCTCAGTGGGCTGCTCCAGGGCAGTGTGGGGATGTGGAGAGAACATGGGCTCGTGGGCCCCAGATCCCAAAGCTACAGCACAGGCGGGTCTGGGGAGCTCGTCAGTTTGGAGTCAGCACACAGGCGCTCAGAACTCCCCACTCTGTGAGGAGTGGGGACCAGCACCACTACGTGTATACGCTCCTATGCCCTACACACATGTGCACATGCAGGCACACGCACACACACACAAGCATGCAAAGACATGCACACACATGCACACACATGCACAGACACGAGCACACAGACAGGAGCACAGACATAAGCACAGAAACATGTGCACACAG
Source organism: Cryptotis parvus (assembly GCA_021461705.1). Classification (NCBI taxonomy): domain Eukaryota; kingdom Metazoa; phylum Chordata; class Mammalia; order Eulipotyphla; family Soricidae; genus Cryptotis; species Cryptotis parvus. The sequence continues at coordinate 77,489 of JAJIBD010003591.1, forward strand.
ACAGGAGCACACAGACGTCACACACAGGAGCACATACAGACACATGCACAGACACGCACACACATGCACAGACAAGTGCACACACATGCAGACATGTGCACACTGACACATGCACACACGTGCACAGACATGTGCACACACGGGGGTGAACAGAAACAGGAGCAGGGGCAGGCGACCAAGCTGGCTCCCCGCAGGGCCCCGCCCCTCCCGATGCTCTTCCGCGTCCCGGAGCGTCCCCTGTCACCGGGCCACCCCCCGTCACCCGCACCAACCCCCCCGTCACCCGCGCCACCCCCATCACCCGCGCCACCCCGTCACCGGCGCCAGCCCTGGGTGTCAGCCTCCCCACCACCAGCACAAAGCCCCACTTCTGGAGCCCACAGAATTTTCCTCTTTTCTGAATTCTTGGGGGGAACTTCTTGTCTGTAATTAATTCTGGCATGGAGTCACAACGTCTCTTATTAGCTTTCCTTCTCTAGCTGCTCTTCTCTCTGCCAGACAGCCCGGGAGGGCCTGAGACAGCGGCTGCATCTCGAGCCGAGAGCGGGCCTGATGCACCCTGGCCTCACGCTGGTCCCCGTGTGGGGCGCAGCCAGGCTGAGCTTCCATCTTGAGGCAAATGCATGGACAGGACCGCCGCCACCAAGCCTGGCGGTGGACAGCCGCATGCCCGGGTTCCGCCGCGACGCTCAGGTAGAGCAGCCCTCTCCCGGACACGCGGCAAGAGCCCAGAGAACCCTGTTTTCCAGGCCTGGGGTTCAGAGACGGACAGTCCAGAAAGAGCCAAGGCGGGGCTCGGACCAGGCGGCGGCTGTGGCTGTGCGCGCGTGGCAGGCTCCCGGGTGCCGGGCCATAAATCCGTGTGAACACAATGTCTGGCTGATAGGCACGAAGACTGCACACCTAGTTCAGAAACTCCCTGAGTTTGCTTGTAATTAAGGGGGTTAGAAAGGTAAAAAAAAATATAAACCCAATTAATCATTTAAATATTTAAAGTCAGATTTCCTCCCGGCTCCGGGATTAGTATATTTCACAGCGGCAGCAGCAGACAGCCCGGGTTTTTACTGGGTTCATTTTAGAGCATGTTTAAACTAGTCAGATTGAGTGATGCTTCTAGCGACTAATCGCATGTCAAATAAAAGATATTTTATGTAATAAATTACCGCTACAAGTAATTCAAATGTCATTTATCAGTTTTATTATCAGTCAGGCAAAGTCTTGTTTCTCTATATTAATCAAAATCAAGCTTTTTTTTTTTGCTTTTTTTTTTTTTTTTTGAGCAGTTTTGACACCTCTTGGCAAAAGTACAGGAGTGAGAGGTAGACTTAGCCCAGCGGAGCGGAGGAGAGTCGACAGGGAGAAGCTGCAGGTATCAAAATCCCCTTTGCCGGAGCCAGAGCGACAGTACAGCAGGGAGGGCGCTGGCCTTGCGCACAGCCGACACAAGTTCAATACCCGAAACCCCAGAGGGTCCCCTGAGCACCACCAGGAGTAATTCCCGAGCGCAGAGCCGGAGCTAACGCCTGAGCATCAGCAGGTGTGGCCCCAAACCAAAACCCAAACACTCAAAATTCCCTCACCACGCTTTTTCCGCACGCGCGAGCAGCTTGACTGTGCCCCTGGGAACTGCTGGGCGAGGCTGCAGATTCCCCGCCTTAACACGTCAGGGGAAAATGCTCTTTCTCCGGAGACCTGCAGGGGCTCTGAGTGACCCCTCTCTCCTCCCCGGCCATCCTTCAGCCTCTCTCTGACTGGCCACTTAACCCTTTGTGCCCTTGAGATGGGGGTTCCTGGGCCAGTCTGTCCCCAGCCAGAATGGTTTGTCCTGAGCAAGCAGTCTCTGAGATGTCGAGAAACCGGCCCCGTATGAAGGCCCAGAGTACGCCGCCCGGAGTAGGACAGCCCCAGACAGCTGACACCAGACCTGACCCGCCACTGCCCATCTCCCTGCAGACCCCAGGGACCTGCCAGCACAATCAGGGTAGACGCATGGCCTACGGTTACACGGAGCAGCAGGAAGAACAGTTCCGGGTCTACAGTGAGCCGTGGCTCAGGACAGCTGGAGGGAGGAGAGGGGCTCCCGGCCCCTCTGCAGCCCGCCACCACGGTCACCCCGGACACGCTCTCCTGGACTCAGGCCCAGACCCACAGGCCCATTCTTTGGGCCATGGAGAACCTGGGAGAAAATGGGGCGAGGGCATGGGGGGGTCAGAGGCTGTGTTGGGGTCACATGAAGGAGGTGTCTTGAATATAGCCTGTCAGGGACCAGACTGACAGTACAGCGGGAGGGCCCTGCCTTGCATGTCGCTCAATCCCTGTCGTGCTCCACGGTTTCCGCAGCACTGCTAGGAGTGATTCCTGAGTGCAGAGCCAGGAGCAACCCCTGAGCACCCGCCAGGGGCGGCCCGAACAAAACAAAAAACCTACATTGCGCCTTTTCAAAACTGCTCCAGAACATGCTTCTAAATTAAATGTGGGGGGTGGGGAGAAGAACTTTCAAGACAGACAATTAAACGGAGACTATCAGAGAAAGGCACTTAAGTGAAAGATCTTGGGCTGAGCTCCGTTGAGACAACCCGGCTGCCTCACACAGGCACGGTCCAGTTCAGAGTCCGCAAGACTCTTCCTAAGTGATTTACAGGAGGCTGTAACGTGGAGGTGCGGCATCGGTGCGGCTGAGAACCATCATTCCTAACCGTGTCTCTCCTGCGGGTCATGGTCCCGACCAAGAATAAAAAGCAACATTCGGAAGGGAGCAGTCATACTTTTATCTGGAACTTCCGCAGAGACTGACACTCCATAAACAAACAGAGCATCACCAAGACCTGAAAGGAGGGGAGGGTCGAAGGGGAAGGGACACCTGACTCTGCCCTTTGTTAATAAAACCAGGTCAGGTGGTGCCTAAGGCATTTGCCTTGAGTGCAGCCCACCTGGGTTTGATCCCCAGCATCCCATATGGTCCCCAGAATACCACCAGAAGTGATTACTGAGTGCAGAGCCAGGAAACCCCCTGAGCGTTGCCAGGTATGGCCCCAAAACCAAATCAATCAGGGCAGAGCAATAGCACCATGGGTAGGGCGTTTGCCTTGCACGCGGCTGACCCAGGTTTGAGTCCCCAGTATCTCATATTACTCAGGAGTAAATCCTGAGTGCAGAGCCAGAAGTAACCCGGGCATTGCTGGGCATGACCCAAAAAGCAAAACAAATCACTTATATCACTTCACTTGTCTTCCCTTGTTCATTGATTTGCTCAAGCGGGCACCAGTTACATCTCCATACGTCCTGTCACATGCTAGTGTAGCCCAAGGGCATCTGCTAGCTCCAGGAACATGAAGAGCCTCAAACCATTCCTTCAGTTCATGGGAATGAGGTCTATAACTGTTACTGGTTTTTTGGCATATCAAATACGACACGGGTAGCTTGCCAGGCTCTGCAGTGCGGGTGGGATACTCTTGTAGTAGCCTCTCATCTCGTGCATTTATTGATGAACCACAACGGGTAAAGATCAGCTTTTCTGCTGGGTGGAGCTCTGGCGAGCGCTGGAGTCCTAGTTATCATACGCTAAAAATACAAGAAGATATTTAAAGATCTATGGGTTTCAAGAGCTTTTACCAAGAAACTGGATTAGAAGTCTGAAAATGAAGCCTTGACTAATAAATACACTTAATGTTCTAAGAAGAGCTGAAAACAGTATGACTAAATGAAACGCTGAGTGGGACTAGAACCCAATAGAGACCAGGAGACTTCGTTCAAGACTTGGCTTTACAAGCTACTCTTAGATAATAAAACAAAACTCTCAGATAATAAAGCAAACAAAACAAGAAAAACAAACAGAAAAAAAATCCCAAATCAATCAATCAATTGACAAAATCAGGAGCCAGAGAGCTAGTGCGGCGGAAGACACTTGCCCATCAGGCCGCCTCACCCCGGGCACCACAGCCGAGATTCCAGAGTGCAGAGCCAGAAGTAACCCCGAGCTCTGCCAGGTGTGGCCGTTGAAACACCCTCTCTCCCCAGAAAGCCAAGTAAATAAAAATTAAATTAGCAGGGCAAGTTATCTTCAGGGGAGCCAATGCGAACAAACCGGTTCATGAGTTCTCAGTAGCGACACAGGCAGATTCTGCCCGGAGCCCCCAGTACACAAGACAACACACGGATTTTTCTGGTCCCTTCCTAAACCTTTGTGCCAGACGTAGAAGTTGGGTGAGTCCAGGCCTTGGAGTGCAGCCCAGATTTGCTCCTGGAAAAAAAATCCCTCCATGGCTGCTCCTGGCCCCTCCCGCAATGGCACCTGGGAACCCCAAAGGCAGGTCAAGGTGAGTGTGACTTACTGTGCGGCTGAGCAGTGAGATGCAGGGGCTGGAGGGGGCCCCACATGTGTGGCTGGACCCACGGACACTGGGTCCTCGGCAGCCGTGCCCGACTGCTGGAAAGCCAAGTCCACCTCTTCATCGGTCAGTCCTGGGGACAAGAGGACAGGAGTTCAGGTGAGGCGTTTTCACCACTGCCCACATGGCAAAACCCTCCCTGGGCACAGCCCCTCGGAGCGGAGGCGCCTGGCAGCCTGCTGGCTGCCTCCCCGATTTCGGATTCTGGGAACCTCTCTCGGCTGCAATTTAACCTTAAGCGACAGAATATTAGCCTCAACACTGCTTCCAAATGTGGCTCATTCAATTTCCTTAATTTATCCTTGAGTTTATTGCTGCTTTTGAAGCCGCCTCCGTACTGCAATTCTCCATCCTTCCCGAAAACAGATACCATCAACTGCAAATGTGGCTCATTTTAATCTGTAATGGTGTTAAAAAAAAGAGGGAAAAAAACTAACAATAATGCATGAAAACAGACAGGGAAACAAAAAACTAATTATTGGGTGAGGCGACTAATTAGTCTAGATCGTTTCGAAGACGGGAATAATTTGCTTTATTTTATGACAAATGCAGAAATAAAAAGAAAAATCAGGCCTGACTGTGATTAGTATGAATGGGATATAGAATGTAAAGAAGAAAATAAAACAAGGGAAACAGATCACAGAGAGGCCGGGCCCAAACTTTGCGACTATGACTGCAGGCCCCGGCGGTGGGAGCCCACGGCTAGCGGCTTCTCGGGTCGATTCAAACTCCTCCCAATACCCTCAACAACACTCGCTGCACGGGGGACGTGCGGAGACCGTGGGCGCCGTTGGCAGAGGCTCTCACACGTGGGCAGGATTTGCCCGTGGCGGAGGAAAGGCAGGTGCAAAGCCACGAGCCACAAGTCCAGCAGGCCCAGGACGCCGTGTCTGTGGGCAGAGGGACGTCCATCCACCAAGAACAGCACCGAGGGGTGGCCCCAGGGTGGGAGAAGAACTTTCCCAGGACCCCAGCGCAGGCCCTCAACTCAGCCTGAGTGAAGCCCCAGCCCCAGAGACAGTCTGGCTGGAAGGCCAGAGTGGGCGGGGGCTCGGGCCAGCCCCACACTGTCCCAGGGCTCGCGCGTACCCAGGCCCGGTGCCACGCAGCACTTTTTAAACTGGAGCCGCAAGCTCTGGCACATCTGGCCGGCGCCGCGTTAGAGGACTACTGGCCCTGAGGGAGGAAGCACAGGGCGGTTCTGAGGATCAGCGTCTTGCAGCCTGTTAATGATCTGAGCGCGTGGGCCGGGGTCTGGGCTGGCCGCGGGCCTCTCCAGCTTCCATGCCCACCGTCCCCGCGTGGGGCCTGGGGTGTGTGCTAAGGCTGATGCCTGCCCGCCTTCCTTCGCGCCCCGCAGTTGTTCTCTGGAGCTCCGTGACCTGGAGACGGTTCCCTGCCTGCCCGCCGCCGCCCGGGAGGCACACACGAGCAGGGCTGGCCCTGAGCAGACCACGCTCCAGGGGACACCCAGGTGCCGTCAGACATGGAAGCCGAAGTGTGAGCAGAAGCTCAAGGGAGGCCGCAAGGACAGCGGACGAGCGGACACAGGGAGAACAGTTGTCCCGGGGTCCAGCCAGGCGTGGTACCGGGTGCACCTCCAGAGCTCGTGCGGGAAAGATGCTGTTTTGGAAGCCGCTGCCGCCAGGCCTCTGCACAGGCGGCCGGTCACTGGGACACCGCGGGATTCTGGACCTGCCGGCTTGGTGCCTCGTCAGCTGCCGGCTGCAGATGAGGATAATTTTCCCAAAAGGAGCATTCAGTGGCTTTCTCATTTTCCCTTTTGGCTCTTTCAAATATAAACAAGTACACGAAAGCCTAACACTGGGGAAATATACAGTAAGTTACAGGCTGGGCCGTGGGCCTGGAGTGGGGCTGCTTAAAGGGACAGGCCGCCCTGCCTGGATGCTGCCCTCTGGCCCTGAGCTCGGGCCCAGCTGATTTTCCTAATAAAACACGCTCCTGCAATATTGCCGCGAGCCCACGGTCTGGCTGCAGCTGAGCACGCGCTGGGAGTTCGGAGACCATCAGCGCTCTGCGTTTACACTGGCTAGATGCTGGTACCCTGTGCCGCGGTACAGGCTGGCTCTTGATTCAGTTACATGAAATGAATCATTTTTCTTCCTTTAAAAAAAAAAGAAAGTAAACATTTAAATGATCTCCGCAGGAAACAGGACTTCAGAGACCATTATCCCTGCCACCAGCCACGTTTAACAGAAACTGAGGCCCAGGAGGGTGGCGGGGCGCGCGCCCCAAGGCTGTGCCGTGGCCAGCCTGGGCACGACCCCTGCCAGCCACAGAGCTCTGGGCCTCAGCAGATTCCAGACGTCTCCAATCCGCAGAAGAGGTCCAGGAGTGAGCGAAACTGCCTTCCCCCCACCCGGGGCCAAGAGCCGAGCACAGCTGACCGGGGTCACCGGCCATCACCGCTGGAACGTGGGCGCCTTGTTGCCACCATGGTGAGCCCTGGGAGACCCCCCCTCAACATCCCCATCTCATGCTTTTTCCCAGCCACTCCACACGGAGTCCAAGAGACAAACGCTGAGGTGTGTGGGGCCCGAAGGAGTTTCTCTCTCAGGGCACCACGGACCTCCGGGTCCCACGGCAGAAGTGGCCGGCCTGGGGGTGAGGCCCCTGCCGTCCCAGGACCACGCAAGCACCCTGGCAGGCGGCTGAGCCGTGAACACAGGCCAAGACCTTGCAGACTCCAAAAGGTTAAAAGGAGTAAGCCGATTGTAAGTGAATTATATTTGGCTCCCACGCTGAGGCTATATTGTAAAAGGCATCTCCGCCTTGTTTACCATCACCCTGACTAATGCAGACCTTTTTTTTTTTTTTTTTGGTTTGTTTTAAATAATCTCATGCAAATTAGACACACACACTTCCTTCCAGTTGATTGCTATCTGGGAGGAATAATCTAAGCACGGGACCGGGAGGGCGGTGCAGGAGGGAGGTCAGGGTCAGCGCCCCCTGGCTGGCCGCCCTCCTCCCATCCCGTCACACCTCACCACCGTGGAAGGACAGACCTGCCGCCTCAAACCGAGCCGAGAATTCTCCGGGGCTGCCAAGTGCCACGTCAGACCCTGCAGGTGCGGGGGCACTCCCGGGAGCGCCTCTGCTCTGGCAGCAACACGGACCACCAGTGTTCTCCTGGTGAGGTGGCCAGGAAGGGGGACAAAGGGGGCAGCCCGAGGCGAGCGCAGCTGCAGGGGAGGCAGCCCCGAGCCCGCAGCGCCTGGCCGGCAGCAGGAAGCCCACTCTGCCCCCTCGGTTCTCTGGGCTCTCCCCCCAGCCCCGCCCCACGGTTCCCGTTAGCGCCCCCAGGCAGGAACCAACAGTCTCTCTGGGGGCTGGGGGCGTCTTTACGCCACACCCCACTCAGGGGAGCCCTGAGTCGGCAAGAGCCGCACCCAGTGTCGGGGCACATCTGCTTCTGTGCATCCCCCACAAGACCCACATTTGTGGTCTTTTTCACTAAGGATTCTGTGAAAAACACAAGCCCTCAATGTCCTCTGCAGGATGGTCGGACAGACAGGCAGATAAACAGACGGAGGGGTGCCAGCCCTCCCCCCAGCGCCCACCGGGCACCTGTAGGGTCTGTCTGGCCCAGCAGGCGGGGCAGGACAGCAGTCGCCCGTGGCCTCTTGGTCTCGTTCCACAGTTTGGAAATAAATGAAGTTGTCGGCACACACGTCTGCCCGGCCGGAGCTTTATAAGCTCCAACAGAGGCTAGTGGCACTGGGCTGGAGGGTGGCGGCAAAGGATGGCAGCTCCAGGCACCCTCTGCCCACTAGCCAGGGTGACTCGCCCGGAAGGAAGCAGGGTCGGTCTGTCCTCCGGGTATTCACACGGGAGAGGAAGCCGCCGGGCTAGACGACCTCCCCCAAATTCAAAGGAAAAACCCAACGCTCCCGGAAAAAAGGGGAGGGGGCAGAGAGAGGCCAAAAGAGAAGAAAGCAAAAGAAAAGCAAAAGAAAAGTCTTTTGCTTGGAGTGTATCAACACTTTGTTGGCCCCATGGTCTACAAGACTCCGGAGCCTCTGAAAGTCGCCGGGTGACCTGCAGACCCCTATTTTCCCAGTGCCTTGTATAAAATTGAATTTTTTAAACATAAATTACACGTAATGACGACACTGTAAAAACTAACAGTAATGGAAAGCTGTGCTGTATTTCATTAGCCTGCATTATTCCGTGCCGCCTGATCCAGCCGGGCCTTGTTTATGAGTCAGTGTGTTAACAGATGCAATGGAGGCATTTGCTTCGACCTTGCTCTTCTCATTGGGGCATGAAATTACGACGGCAGCACCTTGATATTACAGCCATAAATACAGTAAACTGCAAATTTAAGCCAACGGCTCCTATTGTCTCTGAACATAAAGCTGATCGGTATTTATTTAAAAGGAGAACAAAAAAAATATTATATATCACCTAGTTTATGGGGTCTCCCCACCCACTTTCTTACCCCCCCTCCCCCAGCCCCCAACCTGTGTCATTCACTTGGTTAAAATATTAAGCAAATAAGCCCAGTGGCTGCTGCTCCATGGAGGAAAACTGTTTCCAAGCCGTGAAGAACCATCTCCGAAAACTAGTTCCCAAGTGCGGTGCCCAGCGGGGGAGGGTTTGTGCCAACACTGAGCTCCTGGTGGCCGGGCCCCACCATCCCGACAGTGACGTGTGAATCGTGGACCCGCGCCCTGATGCCTCTCCTGAAATAAAAGCTCAAAAGAGGGGGGAGAGAAAGTCGCCAAGGACGTCCCACGCGGAACGCCGTCTCGGCTCCTTCTGAAAATCGTTAGGTAGAAATGTGATTTCAAAAAGCTGCAAAACACTGCCTCCTGCCACCTAAGGAGAGAAAGAAAGATATCCCGCCCAGAATGTAATTCTCCTGCCGGCGCGGGAGCGGGACCTCTCATTAAAACTTGCACAGGGCCCCCCTGCGTCCCAGTGAACCATAAAGACAATATATCCTTTAAATACATTAAACGCACGGGGAAAAAAAATAAACACAAAGACAAAAGGACACTGGCGATCACCCGGCCACGTCTCCGGGGGATAAATCACCGAGCAAAAAAGCCGCTGTGAAATGCGTTTCTGAGCAAACTCCCAGCTCGGGCACCTGTGAGCCCGGGGAAGGCGCAGGGCAAGAGGCCAGAGCTCTGCCCAGGTCCACGAGGGGAGGTCTCAAGGGGGGGCAGCCCCCAGACTGCCGGCGCGTGAGCTGACAAATGAGCTCCCCGTGGGGGGCAGAAGGACTGCGAGGAACAGGGGACTCAGGGAGTGTCGGTCCGGGGTGACTCAGGCAGCGGCCAGGCCCCGATGGCCCGGCCTGCAGAGTGACCACTCCTCCCTTCCCTCCTGTTCCCCTCCAAGGCAGACGCGGGGCCCCTAAATTATTTCAGCCACACCAGTCACTGAGCTCTGTTCCTTCCGCTCAAGCAGGAAACTTCCCTATAAAATTTATTGAGCTCCTCTGGGGAGCAGCAGAAGCAGGGAGCAAGACAGAGGTGCGCGGACCCTCCACGCTGTGCAAATTGAGATCTCGCCTCTGAGAGACGGGAGGACTCCCGTCAGCAGCCGGGAGCTCTATTTTTAGATCTATAGTCAAGGCTGTGTTTGTTGTTTTTTTTTTTTTCCTGCTGCTCCTCCCCACACTCACTTCTTTTAATCCCTCTTTGCTATATTAAAAACAAAAACAAAAACAGTGAGGAGTTGTTTTCAGCAGAGAGCATCATCCATCCTGAAGGATTAACGGCATGACCTGTATGTGTCGGCGTCAGCCACCGCTGGCAGCCGGGTCCGGGCCACAGGCTGGCCAGCCGGCCCCGAAGCAGTCAGGGAGAAGGGCAGGCACGGGAGAGAGGCAGCTGCCATGCCAGAGGTCAGGTAAGCGGGGCAGAGCCTGTGGCAGTGAAAAGCCGGCTCTGTGGGCGGTGGGGCTGGGGGGCACCTCTCAGCATGCAGGCAGGAGGCGGGGCTCGTGGAACCGTGTGGGAGCCCCCCTCGCCCCGCGCATCACCCACCGAGCACTGCGCCCATGACAATGGCAAAAAGCAAAGGCACACGGGGTCAGAAAGGAAAGGACGGGAAAGCCGGTGTCTGGGTCCTGACCCCCGAGCAGTCGCCGTGACGGGAGAGCCGGGTGAATCGAGCCGAATTGAGCCATGCTAGAATCAGTCCCTGCTGTAGCAGAGGCCACGACACAGACACCCGAGCACAAGGAAGGGGAAGCACGTCTGGCAAGGGTCCTGCTCTGTGTCAACTCACTTTTCCTTCAAGTTTACAAATTAAAGAGCAAGGGCTGGCGGGGGGCTTGAGTGAGCTGCAGACGGGGTGGGGGTGGGAGGCCCAGGCAGAGCCAGATTCTGCTGAAAACACTTTCACGGCAGCTTCGTTGGCTACGTGATGGCCACAACACTTGAAACCGGCAACCTCGGAGGACAAACCGGCTAAGAAGACACCGGGAAGGCGCACAGGGAGAGACGGGAGAGCAAGGCCATAGGGGACCCGTCGGGAACTCCCGAGGCTGCGGTGGTGGAACAGCTCTTCTGGGTGGCTGCAGAGGGGACCGGGGCAGGCTCTCCGCCCGCCTTTGGGCTCTGCCGGAATCTACCGCTGAGTCACCGGGACCAAGCCGGATATTCCGAGGCACAAGCACATGACATCATTCCATACCTGAAAAGTCACCTGAAATAGTTTCCCCACTTTTCTGATGTGGTGGGGACGGAGTGAAGGGCATGAGACGGTCCAGCAGCAGCAGAGGGAAGCCCACAATTTCTCTCGGCCAGGGAGACCCTCTGGCTGGGCCTTGCCAGCAAGCTCAGGGCGGCTGATTTTCTTTGACTTTAGAAAACAACAAAGCACCTTTAAGAGGTGAGCATGTATAGGGTCTCCTTTAAGAGGTGAGCATGTATAGGGTCTCCTTTTAGAGGTGAGCATGAAAAGGGTCTCCTTTTAGAGGTGAGCATGTATAGGGTCTCCTCTAAGAGGTGAGCATCTATAGGGTCTCCTTTAAGAGGTGAGCATCTATAGGGTCTCCTTTAAGAGGTGAACATGTATAGGGTCTCCTTTAAGAGGTGAGCATCTATAGGGTCTCCTTTTCAGAGGTGAGCAACTATAGGGTCTCCTTTAAGAGGTGAGCATCTATAGGGTCTCCTTTCAGAGGTGAGCAACTATAGGGTCTCCCTTTAAGAGGTGAGCCGCCTATAGGGTCTCCTTTAAGAGGTGAGCGTCTATAGGGTCTCCTTTAAGAGGTGAGCGTCTATAGGGTCTCCTTTAAGAGGTGAGCGTCTATAGGGTCTCCTTTAAGAGGTGAGCAACTATAGGGTCTCCTTTAAGAGGTGAGCATCTATAGGGTCTCCTTTAAGAGGTGAGCATGTATAGGGTCTCCTTTAAGAGGTGAGCATCTATAGGGTCTCCTTTAAGAGGTGAGCAACTATAGGGTCTCCTTTAAGAGGTGAGCAACTATAGGGGTCTCCTTTAAGAGGTGAGCATCTATAGGGTCTCCTTTAAGAGGTGAGCATCTATAGGGTCTCCTTTAAGAGGTGAGCATCTATAGGGTCTCCTTTAAGAGGCGAGCATCTATAGGGTCTCCTTTAAGAGGTGAGCATCTATAGGGTCTCCTTAAGAGGTGGGGATCTATAGGGGCCAGAGCAACAGTACAGAAGGGAGGGAAATGTGCTTGCATGTAGTCGGCCCGGGTTCGATCCCCAGCATCCATATGGTCCCGAGCACCGCCAGGAGTAATTCCTGAGTGCAGAGGAATAACCCCTGAGCATTGCCGGGTGTGACCCAAAAACGCAAAAAAAAAAAAAAAAAGAAGAAGAAGAAAGGAAGAAAAAGGCCATGGCCTCTGCTCTGCTCTGCTCTCCCGCCCGTGCAAACACTCCTCTCACTCTAAACGCCCTCGTGCGGCTCCTCCCGACACACAAAGCAACTAAACAAGTGTTTGCTATGGGGTAATGTGGGGGGATCCATTGTGAGGGAGGGTACAGGTAGGCACCCTCGGTCCCTTCGAGAATATTCTTGGCGCTGGGGAGATGGTGCCGTTTAGGTGCTCACCTTGCACACAGCACTGGGTTCGCTCCCCAGCACCCCATAGGGTCCGGTCCCCAAGCCTCGCCAGGAGTGATCCCTGAGCACAGAGCCCAGAGTAAGCCCCTGAGCACCGCTAAGGGTGGCCGCCAGAACTCGACAAAATCTTGGAGGGGAGGTGCAGAGCCCCAGGGCCCCGTCCGCACTCAGTTGCAGGGGAGGTGTTTATGGGCGCTCGTCCTGGATATACGATTGAATGCTGGCTGGCATCTGACTTACTTCCCAGAGTGTAATTTACCATGCGACTATCACATTCTCAGAAAGTCCCCACATTAACCTGATATTAGCACACTGAAACATACAAATTACCTTGTCACCACCTGTTTGTACAGCCCAAAAGCATCTGGTATTGGTTGCCACCGCCTGCATTATTAGCTGCTAAATTATTAAAGATAAATAATTAGCATTCAACCAAATCTCCACATTCTTTCAGGGCTTATTCTACGGACGTGGGAGAGAGGGAACTGCTCTCGCCGCCTGGCTTGGCCCCGCCCCCTCCGCCTCTCTCTCCTGACAGTGGGGCTCCGTGCCCGTCCCTCCACCCAGCCTCTGTCTCCCACACAGGACCCTCTCAGAGGGCCACGGGCTGGTGCCGGACACCACGAGGGAAACGACTGCTGCAGCTGAGGGACAGGCACACGCCGCTTGCTTCCCAAGCGCCCAGAAATTGTTTGCTCCAAACCGTCGTCGTCCCGCGTGCGACACCGTCAAGTCTGAACAGCGCTGCGGAGGCCTTCATTAAAGGAGTATTTTATGCTGCGCCCGAGCATGGCTCAGAGGATGAGAGCCCATGCTGGGCGCCAGAGGCCCGGGATCACAACCTGGCACCACAGGGTGCTGCAAACAGAACCAACAATTTCAGGGCTATCATAAAAGAGGCGTGATGCCAAGCGAGCACATATGCAGGAAAGACTGACACCAAGAGACTCGCCACGGCTGGGCGCCACACGGCTGTAGGGCTGGTGGTGTGAGGCGGGCAGAGTGGAGCAGGAGGGGCGAGGGCTGAGCGTGTGCCCAGGCGCCCTGGGAAGACATGGAGGGAAACCTGGACGAGGTGGAGAGAACGGGCTCATTCGCACCTTCCTCCCCAGCACCCCGAACTGAGTCAAGCAGCTTGCAGCCAGTGTCGCGGGCGTGTGGGGGCTCTGGTGCCTCAGCCTCGGCACTAAGCCTGTGCGCCACCGCGCGGGGACCTCATCGAGGGTCGGGACACAACCCTTGGGGCCACAAGTGACCACCAAGTCCCTGAGCAGCACTTTGGCCCTTCACCAGTAAGAGATCCAAGGGCCGCGAACGGAAGCAGCAAGCTGAGGACGGGGCTGGGGGCGCGAACCCGACAGAGGGTCCCTAGGGCGCAGGCACAGCCCGATCCCCCGCGGCTCTGTCAGCCGGGCTGGCAGCGCCACACCCCAGCCTCGCAAATTAAAAAAGACTCCCCCATCTCCCCGCGGCTGACAGTGGGGGTGGTAGGAGCCGAGACTTCTGGGAGACAATTTGACACTCTCCCCGCGCGATTCGAACGTTCCTGCCCCCGACTCGTCGTTCTGCTTCTAAGAGAATAAAATAACGCAGCCCAAGACTCGGGAACCAGGAAGCTCCCCCGCCCCGCTTCTGCACAGCCAAAGACGTGGCCACCTTGGGGTCCAGGGAGGACCCGGCCGCCGCCTGCCGTTGCCGCGCCGCCCCACGCCTCCTGCAGTTTCCCCTCAGACAGAAGCGGCAGATGTCACCCCCTCGGGTGCGCCCCCACCGACCCAAGCAGGAACAAAAGGAGAAGGGGGTGCCTCAGCTCTCACTCGGTGGGTGATGCTCAGACGCCGCCAGGAGCACGGAGGCGCTCGGAGCAGCCGCTGGGAGCCACCCCTTGACCCCGGTGGTCTGGCACCAGGCGCAGCTGCCCCACCCCCTCGTGGGGAACTGGTACTCAGCCAGCCAGGCTGTCTGGGGTTCAAGAGAAGCTCTTTCCCCGGGCCAGCAAGCAGGCCGCAGAGGTCTCCCAGGCCACACACGCCAAGCTCTGCAGAGCCCTTCCTCGGGGGGGTTTGATGGCACTCAACAGATGCCGTCCACACTGCAGACCTCAAGCCCCCCGCTACTCTCTCACCACCCCCGCCTGCCACGAGCCAGGCCACGAGGCTCTGGATGTCCTGTTCTCCACTAGGCATGCGTGCATCTTTTCCACCCAGAGAGCAGTCCGGCACAAAGGCCAGCTTCTGCTCCAGCCAGTGGAAGGGAGGCCTGGCTGGGGCACAGGGGCCTGACTTTGCAGGCTGGACCTGGTGGCCAGTGCCTGCTTCTGAGAGCTGGCAGAGGGGACACAGGTAAGTGTACGGGGCAGAAGCTTTTTCTGGACACTGGAGGTGAAGCGACCAGACTCCACCCTGCCAGGCCGGCAAAGCCCCGAGCACGTCCACGCGAGACCACGCAGGCCGAGATCTCTCACTCTACACGACAGCATGAGGCCCTGTGACCTGGCGCGACACCAGTCACACCTGCCGCCTGCTACTACAGAGCACCACGGCCCTTGTCTGCGCTGACCAGACAGGTGTGAGGGTCCCCACAAGACTCGAGCGGGAAAGTGCTCCAGGCTCAGTGCGCAGGGTGGCGAGAGGCTGGGGCTGCCGCCACTGGGGCTGGAAACAGGACCCCGGTTCCCACGCATAACCCTGAGGGGTGCAGCTCTGGGCCTCAGCAACCAACACGGCCACGCACAGGTGCCGCCCCCGCGGCGCCGCTACCCGCTTCCCAAGGCCGTGCCCACACCACCGCTCTGCCTTCGCTGCTCTCAAAAGGGGGAAACGGTCTCGCACTTGTGAGGGGCCCTGGGGTTTGCTGGGGAGGGGCCGAGGGACCCAACAAGCTCAGGCTCACACCACGGGAAGACGCCCGTCCGCCCGGCCCGGCCTGAGTATGCCTGCACTCACAGCCGCCCTACCACAGTCCCAGGCCGTCCCTCTGGATGTGAAAATCATTGGCGCAGGGCGGACACACACCTGGGCTGCTCAAGGCTCTGAGTTCAATCCCTGGCACCGCAGAGGCCCTCCGAGCACCAGGGCCTGGCCCGCAGCTCCAGGCAGGGCAGGGCCGGTGGGTGCCGCCCGTGAACAAAGGCTCCTGCTCTCAGAGCTGTGAGTGACTCCTCTCCTAGGGTGCCCACCGCCTGTGCTGGCCTTACTCTATCTGCTACCCTGGGCTCGCCACAGCTCAGGGCTGAATCCGGTCTGTGTCCAGCTGTGGACAAACGGGCAGCGTGTTGTCAAAGCATCCATGGATGGCCCTCAGAGGGCCCCACTACCACACTACTTGGTATATACCATTAGCACACAGTGGACACTGTCCCACGTGGTCACGTGGACGCGCCCTGCCCGGTTGGGGGGGACACTGTTGGCTCCAGCTAGCCACTCTGGGGGTGGGGTGCAGCAACTTCTCATTCTTTCCGATTTCCATCTGCATTTCCCAGGTGACTGAGGCCTGAACGCTCCCTGGGCTGTGCTGGCGAATATTTCACAGACGGGTTCGCTAAGGATCTGTACAGTGAATGGTGCTGCTCCAATCCGGATGATTCGGTCCAAACAACCCCGGATGGAGAAAGTGGTGCTAACCGCTCCCTCGGGCAGACCTGCCGAGTGCGGGCGGCACTGTCCGCGCCCCGGCGCCTATCCACACGGTGCAGGTCGGAACACACGCACTCAGAAATGGCCAGCTTCTGGCCAAGACCATGCTGGGGTGTTTTGTATTTCTCACTCTGCTCTGGGGATATGTGTTCACTCAGCCTCGGGCCTGAGATTCTTGAGGAAGGGGAGTGTGGAGGCATTTAGCGCCCCAGAACATCAACTTGGATTTTTTTCAGTTTGCCTTGTGTAGGGGCCACACCCAGCTGTGCGCCAGGGTCACCCTGGTGAGGCCAGGGGTGGGTCCGCAGTGCCAGGGAGTGAACTGAGCAGGCGGCACAGCACCCTCCTTGCTGCGCCGGCTCCAGCTTCAGAGGCTGTTTCTGCTGGTTTTATCCTCCCCCAAAGGCTCAGTGGGGGCGCTGGCCGTGGAGGCTTCATGCAAATATTGGAAGCTCGGCCTGCATCTTTCAGCCGGTTTCCTTGTGGTGCTTGTTGAGGTTATTTTCATTTTTGTTTTGTTTTTGGGTGGGAGTCTCCCTACAATTCCTTTTGTTTGTTTTGTTTGAGGCCACACCTGGCAATGCTCTGTGGTTACTCCTGGCTCTGCACTCAGAAATCACCCCTGGCAGGGTTCCGGGGGCGACAGGGGATGCTGGGGATCGAACCGTGCCGGCCATGTGCAAAGTAGAAGATGCCCTCCCCCACTGTACTACCACCCCGACCCCGACAATTCCTGATGACGCAAGGACTCGAGGACACGGTGCTCCCGGTCTCGGTCCTCCTGGCACTGGGGTTACTGTGCCACCCCGACAGTGCTGGGCTCCAGGGCTGCACCGAACATGCTTGAGGGGCCATATGATGTTGGGTTGGACTCGGGTCTGCCACATGCCACATGCAAGACAAGTGTCTCACATATCAAAAGGAACAAGAACAACCCATGCTGGCGCAGTCGGGGGAAAAAGGGACCATCATCTTTGTTGCAGCACTGCCGACTGGCGCAGCCTTTAGGAAAACTACATGGACATTACTCAAAAAAAACTAGAAATTGAGTCAACTTTTTGATCCAGCAATACCACTCCTGGGAATATGCTCTGGGCACCTAAACAGAGTGGAAACACCATCTGCACGCCTACGCTCATTGCGGCACTATCCACTATTCAACAGCCAGCATCTGGAAACGACCCGAGTGGCCGAGAACAGATGACTGGACAAAGAAACTATGGTCCATCTACACAGTGGAATACTACACAGCTTCCGGGAAAAATGAAGTCATGAAGTTCGCTTATAAATGGCTGGACATGGAGAGGATCATGCTGAGACGAGCCGGTCATCCCGGGAGGGCAGACACAGAATGACTGAGCACACAGTGCGAGACTACTACCCATGGACAGCAGAAATGAAAACCAGGACTAGCCTCGGGTGGAAGCCTGCCACAAGCTGCTGGGGAGGCAGGTAGGACAGAGAAGGGACCACCGTACAGTGGCAGCTGGAGATGGTCACTCTGGGCAAGAACTGGGTGCTGAACGGAGGCAAAGGAACATGCATGACCTGTCAGCAGCTGCACAAACCACAGTGCCCAGAAAGGGGTGGGGAGGGGAGGGAGAGACAGAGAGAGACAGAGACAGAGACAGAGACAGAGAGAGACAGAGACAGAGACAGAAAGACAGAAACAGAGACAGAGAGAGACAGACACAGAGAGACAGAGACAGAGAGAAACAGAGACAGAGACAGAGAGACAGAGACAGAGGCAGAGAGACAAAGACAGACAGAGACAGAGAGACAGAGACAGAGAGACAGAGAGACAGAGATAGAGAGACAGAGACAGAGAGACAGAGACAGAGAGACAAAGATAGACAGAGACAAAGAGACAGAGACAGAGACAGAGACAGAGAGACAGAGACAAAGACAGAGACAGAGACAGAGAGACAAAGACAGACAGAGACAGAGAGACAGAGACAGAGAAGAGACAGAGAGACAGAGACAGAGAGACAGAGACAGAGACAGAGAGACAGAGACAGAGACAGACAGAGACAGAGAGACAGAGACAGAGACAAAGACAGAGACAGAGAAACAAAGAGAGAGAGACAGAGACAGAGACAGAGACAGAGAGACAGAGACAGACAGGCAGAGACAGAGACAGAGAGACAGAGACAAAGAGAGACAGGGACAGAGAGACAGAGACAGAGAGACAGAGACAAAGACAGAGACAGACGGGGCCGGAGCGATAGCCCAGCAGGTAGGGCGTTTGCCTTGCACGGGGCCGGTCTGTGCCGGCCTGGGTTCGATTCCCGCATCCCATATGGTCCCCGAGCACTGCCAGGAGTAATTCCTGAGTGCAGAGCCAGGAGTAACCCCCGAGCATCGCTGGGTGTGACCCAAAAAGCAAAAAAAAAAAAAAAAAAACAGAGACAGAGAGACAGAGACAGAGACAAAGACAGAGTCAGAGAGACAGAGACAGACAGAGACAGAGAGACAGAGAGACAGAGACAGAGACAAAGACAGAGACAGAGAGACAGAGAGACAGAGACAGACAGAGACAAAAACAGAGATAGAGAGACAGAGAGACAGAGACAAAGACAGAGAGAGAGAGAGAGAGAGAGAGAGAGAGAGAAAGTACCAAAGTTTCCTGCCTCCGGGGTGGGACACAGGAAGGCGGGACCCTGGTGGTCTTGGCGATGGGAAATGCGCTGGTGAAGGGATGGGTGCTGGAACACTGTGAACAACTCCGTAACTGACCTCACGATGATTTAAAAAAATAAAAAGGCAGTGCTGTAATCTCTGAACTAGCAGCTCCCGTTTGATCAGTCTCTCCTTTCTCTCCTCTCACCAACTCTGAAGCCGTTTGCTCTAAGCTGCGGTCACAGGAGTTTCAGTGACTTTCCAGACCGCCGAGCGTCTTTCTCTTTCCTTTCTGCAGTCTCGGGAGGAATCCGCTATCTCCTCAAACACGCACCTTCATTTTAGCCCGGGGGACGGTCAGCCATAAGGATCACAGTGTTTGCTCGTGGGGATCCGCAGGGCGGGAGCAGAGACCAGAGCTCAAGGCCGCCTGCCGCCTGCAGGAGACGCTTCCCTGAGTGCCACGACCGCGTGTGCCCCGCAGACCCCAGGGCTTATCCAGCCCAACACACACACACCCCCCAAAGCACTGTTGTGGGTCTGATCTGCTTCCCTGGGCAACACACACACACACACACACACACACACACACACACACACACACACACACACACACACACACACACACACACACACACACACACACACACACACACACACACACACACACACACACACACACACACACACACACACACACACACACACACACACACACACACACACACACACACACACACACACACACACACACACACACACACACACACACACACACACACACACACACACACACACACACACACACACACACACACCCAAAAGCACTGTTGTGGGTCTGATCTGCTTCCCTGGGCAGCACAGGACCACACGGCCTCTCTTCCTGGCCTGTCAGGAAGCGCTGCCTCTGACCTGCAGTTAAGAGAAGTGTGATCTTGGGTGGGAGCGACAACACAGCGGGGACGGCGTTTGCTTTCCATACGGCCAACCCGGGTTCAATCCCCAGCATCCCATATGGTCCCCTGAGACTGCCAGGAGTAATTCCTGAGTGCAGAGCCAGGAGGAACCCCTGAGCGTCGCCGGGGGGTGACCCAAAAAGCCAACACATGCACAGAGAAACACACACACACACACACACACACACACACACACACATCCCCCCTGCTCCGGCCCATGTTCTGCCTCCTTCCACTCCTGGCCCGCCCCTACCAGGCTCTCCCATTGCTCCCCAGATCGGGTCTTGAGGTCAGACCCTGGGGTCTCCCTGGCCACCAACAGGCTTCCTCGGCTCCCCCTGGTCAGAAGCTCTCTGCAGGGGAGGCGAGGCTGTACACACAGGCCTCTGCCTGTCAAGCAGCGGGTCATCACCTTCCGTGTCCTGCATGGTTTTCTCCAGATGCTGGACTTCCCTGTCTGCCCCGGGCCTTGCGGGAGCCCGGGGGGTGGGCGGGGGGGGGGAGCGGGAGTGGGAACGGTCACCTCGGCCAGCTTCTGTCCATGTCAATGAGCACAAGTCAAGCCCACGGGGCTCAGCCACAAACTGCAGCTTCGACACCCAGCAGTTACACTGCGGAGCCTCTGACGGCTACTTTCTCTCTCGATTTGGAAAAGCTTTATTCCCACAGCGCCGTCACTCTTAACGTTTCCCATTCCCGAAACGCTGCCCCAAGCAGTGAGGCAGGACGCAAGACTTGCATGACTAAGACGGGAAGATGCTTAAAAACCGTCAATGGAGCGTGCCGCGACCTCTCCAGAGCTGAAAGGATCCTAAGGTAGTTTTATGAGAACTAGAGATAATTCAATAATGCTTTTGTTTGCTTTAAACCAGGGACCAGCATGTGGTCCAGTGATAAAGTGTGTTTGCATAAGGCCTGGTGTGATGTTAGACACTGCCACTCAAAAAAAAAAAAAAAAATCAGCAACAAACCTATGTACTAGTAATACTTAAAAAAAAATAAACTAAAGCGGAGGCCAGAGAGATAGTGCGGCAGTTACAGCATCTCCCTTGCGTACGGCCAGCCCAGGACCGACCCCCAGTGTCCTAAGAGGTCCCCAAGCACTATCAGGAGTTCCTGAACACAGAGCCAGGAGACACCCCTGAGCACCGCCAGGTGTGACTCAAACTGCACCCCAAAAAGAAGAAATTCCTTTCACTGTAGCAAACAAATGTAAAACTGCTATTAACAATCTTAAAGTATGTTAGCTATAAAGAAGCTCTTGCAGAGGGAGAAATGAAAAAGAAATAAACAGAGCCCTTCCTGTTAATCTGGAAGGCCTGGCATGCTTCCAGGGGATCCCACTTTTCAACCTAGTTTCTCCAATCGGAGCCTTCCCAGATAAGTCTCCTCCGAGCTAGCTCCTTCCCGTACCGAGAACCTTCCTAGGAAGCAGGTCATGGTATCGGTGCATGGTGAGCATTAGTGACACAACTTAGTGTTGGGTCACACCCAGCAGTGCTCAGGGGATGACGTGGTACGCAAGACTGAACCCCGCCTCCGCCACGCAAATCTAGGACGCCAACCTGCTGGTTCATCTCTCCAGCCCACTAATTCCATTCATTAGACGGCTCCATACACACCGAACCTGCCAGTGAGACATCATCATTAGGGACAACCTGGCCCGGGGCCAGAGTGACAGGAACGGCAGGGAGGGCGCTTGCCTTGCATGGGGCCAAGCTGCGTTTGATCCATATGGTCCCTGGCCCCCACAACAACAGGAGTGGTTCCTGAGTGCAGAGTCAGAAGTTAGGCCCTGAGCACCGGGCCCAAAAGCGAAACTAAATGAAAGACACCAGGGCACGGGCGTGGGAGCCAAGAGGGTCTCCCGCTTGAAAGAACCCACAGGCCCCCGAGACAAAAGAATAGAATACAGGATGCTTACAGAGCAGCGGGGTAAGCTTTCCTTCTCGGAGGCGAGTTTTGGGAAAAGCGATGTTGGAAGTTGGGTTACACCTGTCACTTTCACAAAGTTCAGTGCTGAAGCGCTCTTGGTAAAGACAAGAGCCTTTCACCAAAAACGAAAGTGAAACGCGAGGGAATCTTTAACTAGGTGCTGGCCAGGCCCTGGCGGCAATCTCACTTCCTCTGGTCTCTTCCTCAAGTGCGAGAAGATGATGAAAACTCCCCGTCTTGCAGGGATTTGTGACTAAATCAAATAAAGGCCCTTGGTTCCCTGCCTAACATGTAATCAGCCCACAACAAATGTGAGCTCCTGTTGTAACCATGATTATTATTATTGAATAATTATGAGGAATCTCATAAAAATAATAGGGGAAATACCTGAAGATGGATAGATTTGATTATGTGAAAATAATCACTTTTATATATTTAAAAAATAGGGCAAGAAACAACAGGGAAAATGTTTGCAAACATGACAAAGAATTAATATTCTTAATATATAAAGGGCACCTAAAAAATCACTAAGTAACACACTAATATCCCAGTAGAAAATAAAGGATTAAATAAGCATTTCTGAAAAGATACAGAGACGTTAAAAGTTCTACTGTCTTATTAATCAAATAAATGCAAATTAAAGTGACCCTGTCGTGGTGCTGTTGCTGTCGGGACTGCCGTGGCCAGCAGCACCTGAGCACACAGGTCAGCTGCTCCTGGCCGGGAGAGTAGATGGAACACAGCGTAGCCAAGTCCAAGAAACAGAGAAAAGAGGGGTGCGGAGTGCATGAGCCGACCTGGGGGGACAGTGGACATTTGCACACCACATCCCCTTAGTCCCTGTGAACGGGAACAAGAGGAAGGGGGAGGAGAGCAGCCTCACCACTCGGAAACGAACACTGAGAACGCCACGGGGGGGGAGGGGCCTAGAGGCACAGGCGGAGACGTGCCCTGCGGGCCGTGTTTCCTTGCAAGACGCCTCCGCAGGTTTTTATTTTACCACCTCATGCTGGGAGAAGGGGCAGCTATGGGTTTTTGGTTTTTTGGAGGCACAGCCAGCGGTGCTCACTCAGAGCTTACTCCTGGCTCTGTGCTCAGTGGATCCAGTGCCGGGGATCAAGCTGGGTGAGCCACGAGCACAGCAAGCACCTGTCACTATGTGATTCCTGCTTCTGAGATCTCACTGGGATTTTTCTCTTCTTGAAGGCCGATTTCAAGTGCTTTTGTTTTGGGGTCACACCCAGTGGTGCTCAGGGCTTACTCCTGGCTCTGAGCTCAGGGATCATTCCTGGCAGGGCTCAGGGGACCATATGGGGTGCCAGGGATGGAACCCGGGTCAGCTGTATACAAGGCAAATGCCCTACAGTTGTACTATTGCTCTAGCCCCAATTTCAAGTACTTTTTACAAATGTACCATCAGTTCTAAAAAAGACAAAAGTAACTACCCTGTTCCGAGGGCACAGAACTCCATATCCGTCTATAAAGCAAGGTTTTAATTGTGCTGACCATTTGCCGTATCTTACTTACTTCACGGCCTGTTAATCTGTGAAGTTCTAAAGGCATGTTAATATCCTCGTCTTGGGGCTCTGGGTCTTAGATTACTATTACTGTTTACCCACTAGGTAGGTTGTTTCTAAGCACATCAAGTGTCCCATTCGTTATTTCTTCTGGGAGGGGGACAGCAAGGCCTGGACCCTCCGCCTGGGCCTCGGACCTCTTGGAACCCAGCCTTCGGCTTCTCGGGTTCCTGGGACAGCCACATCTTGCCATCACCTCTCTGCCTGCTCCCGGTGGGCTGGTGTGGTCTCTCCTAAACAGCATAACGCAGGCCTTTCTTTTGTTTACTTTCCTGCCTCGGGTTTTACTGGTCTGCCTTTTTTTTTTTTGTCTTTTTGGGTCATACCTGGCAATGCTCCGGGTTACTCCTGGCTCTGTGCTCAGGAATTACTCCTGGTAGTGCTCGGGGGACTGATCTGCCTTTTAATAGTTTTTTTTTTAAGGCATGAGTATTAATTGTGTTCAAGCCTCCAGTTTCCTGGGCTTTCCCCTCTTCCCTGACCTCTGCTGACCTGGTCTTTCCTTCCCTCTGAAAGCGGCTACAAAGTTCCGGTTCTTGGGCCCACGACGTGGCTCTGTGGCAGTGGCCTTGCCCTGCACAGCTGAGGCTTCGTCCTCACAGAACAAGCGAGGCCTCACATTCGGGGGAAAGTGCACAGAGGCTGCGCTGCGGCACGCACTACGGACACGTGTCACGGCTGCTCCCTCTCCGGCCCGCACCGTGTGTGTTCTCGGTCACTGTCCCCGAGCCTCTGACGGGGAGGGGAGGGTGACAGCTGATGAATCCTGATGTCAGTTGCCTCTATAAGCACACGGACCATTTGGGAACGCGCCTTCACACAGTATGCATGAATTCTTTTGGCCGTGTGGCTTCCGCCTGCCCGTTTGGGCATTTGTCACACAGATACATCACAGACACCTGGCCCTTCGCTCTCTTCGTGAACACTTTTATTTTTCCCCAGCTGCTTCCTCTCTTATGGGGGGTAGGTCCCAAGAACTTAACTGAGGAATTTTGTGGGCCCCGAGGTCATGAAGAGACTCACCTGTGTGTCTAGAACCTTTGCAGACTGGCGTTTCCCGGGGATGTGGTGAGCTAAGGGTCAAAGGGACATTTTATACACGTGTCTGATCTCTGCAGCTGGTGTTTGTCAGAGCCGTAGATATTCATTGATGAGGGATCACGGGGCCTACCAAGTCAGGTATTGCCGCTGGAGCTGGAGGCAAACGGGTACAAAGAAAGAGAACGTTCTTGCTTTCACAGAGTCGGGGAGCTGCAACGAATCGGCCAGGCCTTGATCTCGACCCATTTTTGATCT
Organism: Cryptotis parvus; assembly: GCA_021461705.1. Lineage (NCBI taxonomy): Eukaryota > Metazoa > Chordata > Mammalia > Eulipotyphla > Soricidae > Cryptotis > Cryptotis parvus. The sequence continues at coordinate 101,965 of JAJIBD010003591.1, forward strand.
GGGGGAAGAGCTGAGTGAAACCTCGGCGCTGTGAACAGAATCTGAGTCACCAGATATGTGGAAAAGGCCTGAGCACTTATCCTCTTACCCGAGAGGGCTGAGGCACTTGCCTCACATTCCGCCAACCCACTTTTTATCCCTGGCATCCTACAGACTGCCAGGAGTGACCCTGAGCATAGAGCCAGGAAAAGCACCGAACAGGCGAAGCTCAAAAACCAAGAGAAATTACTAAAAACTTGACGAAAAACGAGTTGAAGAGACGTCAGAGGCAACAGAAATAGCAGGGAACGGAGGAAAGAGACTTCTGGGGAAGGCAGCTCAGAGAAAAAAGTTCTCTGTATGTGGAAAAAGGGGACAGGAGAGCCCCTGGGGCGTCGCCAGAAGTGGTGACCGTGAGCCATGAGCCACTGAGAGACTGGACACCTGCTGTTAACAGCATCAGCAATCAGGGAACCCTGCCAACGAAAACAGAGGAGAAAGGAGGCAAGACCCAAGACCTTCCTGCGAAGAGCCACCAAGTGCCCCTGGCCCCAGTGCCCGGGACTGTGAGGTGCAGGAGCGGGACAGAGCACGGAGGGGACAAACGGACCAGGCCCCTCAACACCAACCAACTTCCCAGCACCGCTCAGGAGGCAGAGGACGATCCGCAGCGCCCCAAGATGCTGAGGTAAAGTCACTTCCCACCGGGCACAGGCAGGGCAGGGGACGGTGTGTAAGGAGAGGCGGGGTCACAGAGTCCCCAGGCGCACCAGCGCAGGGAAGCGGAAAGGTCGGACTGTCTGACTCTTGCTAAGGTGCCGTCAGCATCATGGAGACACCGGCTGTCTCGAGCCCTGTATTCAGGCAACTGATGCCAACTCTGGAAACACAATCCTTGTTTCTCTCACTGCATGAAGAAGGCTGCTCAAACTCAAGGAAAGGTTGAATGGTGGAGACGGGAATTGGCTCCGTGGCAATGCCAATGTCTTACAGGCCCAAGACCAGGGCTCAGCTCCTGGCACGGGAGAGGGAGGCAGACACTGAACAACGAAGAGACAAGGGGAGATGAATCCTGACAGAGAAGAAGGGAGATGAACCTTGACAGAGTAAGTGGGATGGACGCTGACAGAGAGTAAGAGGAGATAAGCCTCGACAGAGAAGAGGAGGATGAGCCCTGACAGAGAAGAGGGGATGAGCCCTGACAGAGAACAGGGGATGAACCTGACAGAGAATAGGGGATGAGCCCTGACAGAGAATAGGGGATGAACCTGACAGAGAATAGGGATGAGCCTGACAGAGAATAGGGGATGAGCCCTGACAGAGAATAGGGGATGAGCCTGACAGAGAATAGGGGATGAGCCTGACAGAGAACAGGAGATGAGCCTGACAGAAAATAGGGATGAGCCCTGACAGAGAATAGGGGATGAGCCTGACAGAGAACAGGAGATGAGCCTGACAGAAAATAGAGATGAGCCCTGACAGAGAATAGGGGATGAGCCCTGACAGAGAATAGGGGATGAACCTGACAGAGAATAGGGGATGAACCTGACAGAGAATAGGGGATGAGCCTGACAGAGAATAAGGGATGAGCCTGACAGAGAACAGGGGATGAGCCTGAAAGAGAACAGGGGATGAGCCCTGACAGAGAACAGGGAATGAGCCTGACAGAGAATAGGGGATGAGCCTGACAGAGAATAGGGGATGAACCTGACAGAGAATAGGGGATGAGCCTGACAGAGAATAGGGGATGAGCCTGACAGAGAACAGGGTGGTGAGCCCTGACAGAGAATAGGGGATGAGCCTGACAGAGAATAGGGGATGAGCCTGACAGAGAATAGGGGATGAGCCTGACAGAGAACAGGGGATGAGCCTGACAGAGAATAGGGGATGAGCCTGACAGAGGAATAGGGGATGAGCCTGACAGAGAATAGGGGATGAGCCTGACAGAGAACAGGGGATGAGCCTGACAGAGAATAGGGGATGAACCTGACAGAGAATAGGGATGAGCCCTGAGAGAGAATAGGGGATGAGCCTGACAGAGAATAGGGGATGAGCCTGACAGAGAATAGGGGATGAACCTGACAGAGAACAGGAGATGAGCCCTGACAGAGAATAGGGGATGAGCTTGACAGAGAATAGGGGATGAACCTGACAGAGAATAGGGGATGAGCCTGACAGAGAATAGGGGGATGAGCCCTGACAGAGAATAGGGGGATGAACCTGACAGAGAACAGGGGGGATGAGCCTGACAGAGAACAGGGGATGAGCCCTGACAGAGAATAGGGGATGAGCCTGACAGAGAATAGGGGATGAGCCCGACAGAGAATAGGGGATGAACCTGAGAGAGAATAGGGGATGAGCCCTGACAGAGAACAGGGGCATTAGCCCTGACAGCGCAGGGGGGAAATAAGCCCTGCAGGGCTGACACTACACAGCCAGCATTCAGAGCCAGCCACCAGGGTCAGCCACAGACTGAGGATGGCCTGGAAGCCAAAAAACAGCTTCTACACTTTTAAGCTGTTGAATAAAGAACGATGGACTGGGGAGGGGTCGGGGGCCACATCACCCCCCCCCCCTCAGGGATGTGGCTGTGAGCCTGAGGCCCGCACTGTCCCTACAACTGCTTTCGGGTATCCCTGGTGTCCCGACAGGCTAGCAGCCAGGTGTGCACAGGCCCGGCTAGAACCTGCAGCTCCCAGCCAGCACCGCGGCAGAGACACCCAAGCGCCGAAGACGCTGCTGAGCACAGGGGCGAGTGCCACAGCCACGCTGTGAGCCACAGCTACACTGTGAGCCACGAATACACGTGAGCGCGTGGCGTGTGCCTGGCCACCTGCGTCACAGCCACTGCGACACCGCTACAGAACAAGGGGGCGGGAAAGCACATGAAATGCCTGGCCGGCCCTGCAGCTCGGGCTCCATACTCGGTGCTCCCCAGGGCAGGGCAGGACAGGGCTCAACTGCAGGGCAGGCGCCCCCCCCCGGAGGACTGACGCCGCCCGCGGCTTTACTGGAGAAAACCAAGCCAAATCTCTGCACCTCAGACCCCAACTGCCTCACAAATCACAACTCCTGGTCTCGTCTGGAAAAAAAAAAAAGACAAAAACCCCTCAGACTCTATTAAAGAAATTGAAAGGAAAATTGCATGTACTCAGGATTTCTGCCTGGACGAAAGCAGCGTGGTCTAAACTGAGACAGTTTTCAAATGAACGGTTTATATCTGTGAGTACATATCCCAGACACGGAGCTAATTTCTTCACCATATAAAATTATGAATCAATTTTATGGCACCAATCACCTAATCCTGAGAGGGGTTAAAACACATAAATACTGAGGCTGTGGACAGTGTTCTGGGGAGAAAGCTCAGGCCTGCCATTGCTTATGGCCCGGGGGCTACGACATGGCCCCCAGAACTACACGGCACCCCCTCCCCACACGCACACTTGGGAGGCCCTCCAAAATAACGCTAACATATAAATAGCGAATTTGTAGAAATGGAATGACGAAAGGCTAAAATGAAAAGCCGGACTAAGGCGATGGAGGGGCTCAAGGACAGAGGCCTTCATGGGGAACCCCAGTCCTGATCCCACCCCACAAGGCTCCCCGGACCGCCAGGGAGAGGACAGTCTGGGCACCCCGGGCACAAAGGCAAGTAACGAAGACGGGCCTCAGCGTCAGAATGCTACTGGCAGCGTTTCTCCTTCTAAACAGTGCACGTGGACAGCCCCGGCTCACCGCAGGACAAGGGAGTAACGGGGCCAGAGCAAGAGCACAGCGCCGAAGGTGCTTGCCTTGCACGCGCCTATCTGGGTTTGATCCCCGAGCACCACCCGAGTGATTCCTGAGCACAGAGCCAGGAGCAGCCCTGAGCATTGCCCGGAGGTGGCTGAGAGGGCGTCAGCAGGCAGGGAAGTGGGGAGGAGGGACGAGCCGCCGTCCGTGCCACCAAGCGGAAAGCGGCTGGACAGCAAAGGCCTCGTCTGGCGCCCGTGCGCTGTGCACCGAAGCACCGGCCTCCCCCTGGCACCCTCTCCTCGGGCTCTCGACCGGGGCCCCTGGAAGGCCACGCCTGAGAAGCCAAGGAAACAACCTACACCCAGCTCCTCCAAGGGACCCCAACTGCAGCTGCCCAGCAAAAAGGGGAAGGTTTGGAGCAAAAGGGAACATCCACACATTCCCGGTTATTCACCTCAGTTTTCTGCCTGTCTGGGGGTAACACCTGGCGGTGCTCAGGGTTACGCCTGGCTCTGAGGGCAGTGCTTGAGGGACCATATGGGACACCGGGAATCGAGCCCTAAGCAGCAAGACTAATGGTATTAGCGCTAATAACCACAGAACAGACAAGGAAAAGTCCTCAGTGAAAGCTGCTGAGCATTGTCCGAAACTTTCATTTCAGGGCTGGGTAGATAATACACGGCTTAAGGCGCCTCTCACGGCCAACAGGGTTCGATCCCTGGCACTGCATATGGTCCCTGAGCGCTGCCAGGAGGAAACAAACCCTGAGACTATGTGGCTAAAATAAGATAAAACAGCATTCCTGGACGGGAGGCGGTGGTGCGCCAGGAGTAATTCCTCTTGCAGTGGATGTGGCCATCCTGGGTTCAATCCCAGCATGCACATGCCAAGCGCCAGGAGTAATTCCTGAGAGCAGAGCCAGGAGTAACCCCTGAACATCGCCAGGGACAGCCCAAATCAGCAGCTTTGCTGTCGGCAGGGAGACGGTACAGGGTTTAGGATGTTTGCTTTGCACCCCACCAACCCTGGTTCAAACCCCGGCATGCTACTGTCCCCTAACACTGGCCAGGGTCCCTGAGGAACAGACAGCCAGGAACAGCCCCCTGAGCACCGCTGGGTGTGTCCCTGAAGGAAAACAAAACCCGACACTGTCATTTCACTCAGAGGCTCAAGTTTACGAGCAACCGCAGACGCGTTCGGTGTCTTCCCGAAACGCCAGGCTCACAGCCCATTTTTGAGGAAGCGGCGCGGCTGCAACGCTGAAAATGTGGCTGGAGCAGATTCTCCACCACGCAGGGAGGAAGCGAGTTCCAAGGGCTGGGAGTGTGGCTGGGGCCAGGGCAGAGAGCACGCCAGCACGTGCCCCCAGAACCACAGACACCGCCGGGCCTGGGCATCAGCAAGAGGGAACCCGCCCTGGGCACCGCTGGGGTAGGGGTGGGGTCTAAAATGTTCCTAAAGAGGGGCCGGAGCAATAGTCCAGTGGGGAGGGTGTTTGCCTTGCACGCGGCCGACCCGGGTTCGATCCCGGCATCCATATGGTCCCCCGAGCACTGCCAGGAGTGATTCCTGAGTGCAGATCCAGGAGTAACCCCTGAGCATCGCCGGGTGTGACCCAAAAAGCAAAAAAAAATAAAATAAAATAAAATAAAATAAAATAATAACAATAAAATAAAATAAAATAAAATGTTTCCAAAGAGGGACCGGGCGAAAGCACAGGGGGGGGAGGGCGCTGGCCTTGCATGTGGCCGGCCCAGGTTCGATCCCCGGCATCCCATATGGCCCCCGAGCACAGCCAGGAGCAATTCCTTAGCGAAGAGCCAGGAGTAACCCCTGAGCATCGCTGGGTGTGACCCAAAAAAAGCATAATTAATTAATTGATTAAATTTTTTTAAGGAAATGTATTCAAAAACAACAACAACAATACTAGGTTGGGTTCGACTCAACAAGTGTGGAGCACCCCAGGACACGTGGAGCCGCTGTCCCCCTGGTGGGCAGCGGGGTGGGGGACGTGCACCGGGCGACACGGCGGGGGCGCCCAGGCACAGGGCGTGTGCTTTCTCGGCGAGCACTTTTGAAGAGCAGCACCAGCTCCTGCCGGGACCCCAGGACCAAGGCTGGGAAAGGGGGCTGACAGCCTCCTCTGGGCCAGAAGACCCCCAAACTCACAGGGACCAGACCACCCCCAAAATACAAAGGTCTGTGAGTCTCTGCAGGGGTGGGGAGAGGGGGTCCGGCCCAGGCGCCGCAGGTGCAGGGCTCAGCCTCTACTGCTGAGCCAGCTCCTGAGCGCCAGGGGAGGACGTGGGAAAGCCCCCAGCCTCGCTAGCCCACACGCTGGGAACAGCTCAAAGGACAGAAACCAAAATTGTGGGGGGATCTCTTAACCTTTAACTCAGAAAGATAAATGACATCAGCATGGCATCAAAAAATCACTGCTTTGTTGAGGCCGGGGAGGACGGCTCAGAGGGCCAGAACTCAAGCCTGGCACGCCCTGGTGCCCAGGTTAAAGAGAAACAACAGAAAAGGCTTTATTGACTTGTGGGGCACCATAAGTGTCAGTCTCTCAAAGTTACCCGGAGAGCCACTCCCGAGGGGGGGAAGCACACCGGGCCGGCGAGGCACAGAGGCTGGGTCGTCTAAAGCGGCCGACCGGGCTCCACCTCCGCACCCTCACTACCTCCAGGAGTGAGCCGTGAGCACTGCTGGGTGGGGGCACCTACAGCACAGTGATCGCTTCATCACCAAAGGAAGGACCCGGCACTTCCCGCCAGCAGAGGAGACGGCAGGAGTGGCGCGGAGCAAATCCCCACACGCTGGCGACCATGAAGGACGCCTGCGCCTGTGCTGCGCCGGCCAATCACTGGGCAGAGGGGGGTTCGCAGCGAGGACACCACGGCACAGGCGCGGCCCAGCTGTCGGGACCACGGAACCACCGACCTCGGAACATGCGTTAGACAGATCGGCGAGACTGCGTGCGGGGCCGTGGTCATGGGGACAAGTACCCTGTCCGGGGCCGGAGGCTGAATTTAGTGCAAACTGGAGTCGCCCCGCAGCTCACTTTCAACCAGCAAAGGGGTGTCTGGGGGGGGCTGGTGCCTGCGTATGTCTGGGGCAAGTGGTACCTGCATTACATGCCTGTAGTGTGAGTCTGACTGCGTGGTGTGTGGGGCTGGTGTCTACGTGTGTGCCTGTGGTGTGAGTATGACTGCGTGTCTGTGCGGCATGCCTAAAGTACATGTGTGCCCGTGTTGTGTCTGGCATGCGTGTGATGTGTATATGTATATCTATGGTGTGTGTTTGTAGTGTGTGTGTGGTATGTGTGGTTCTGATATGCTATGTGTCTATGGTGTGTGTTTGTATTATCTGTCTTCCCGTTCATCATCGATTTGCTCAAGCGGGCACCAGTAACATCTCCATACGTCCTGTCTCATGCAAGTAGAGCCCAAGGGCACCTGCTAGCTCCAGGAACATAAAGAGCCTCAAACCATTCCATCAGGTCATGGGAATGAGGTCCATAATTGTTACTGGTACTTGGCATATCAAATACGACACGGGTAGCTTGCCAGGCTCTGTCGTGCGGGTTGCATCGGCAGTTTGTATTATGCATCAGTATATTTTTGTAGTATGCAGTGTGTCTATGGGGTGTGTATGTGTCAGCGCATATGTCTGTGAGGGTGTGTGTGGTGTGTCTGTAGCTGTGATGTGTGTGTACTTGTCGGTGTGGTATATGTGTCTGTGGTGTGTATCTGCAATTGTGTGTGTCTGCAATGTGTGTGTGTCTGAGGCGTGTGCCTGTAGTATGTATGTGTGTCTGTAGGCAAGGTGTGTATGTGTCTGTAGTGTGTGTCTGCAATATGTGTGTCTGTAGGTGTGGTATGTGACTGTGGTGTGTGTCTTGTCAGTGTGGGGAGTATGTCTATAGGCATGGTGTATAGTATGCGTGTGTATGTGTGTCTGTAGATGTGGTGTGTGTGGTATGTGCGTGTCTGTGAATACGTGCATGCTCTGGCGTGTTGCTCTGGCGTGTGGTGCGTGTCTGTGAATGCGTGCATGCTCTGGCGTGTTGCTCTGGCGTGTGGTGCATGTCTGTGAATGCGTGCATGCTCTGGCGTGTTGCTCTGGCGTGTGGTGCGTGTCTGTGAATGCGTGCATGCTCTGGCGTGTTGCTCTGGCGTGTGGTGCGTGTCTGTGAATGCGTGCATGCTCTGGCGTGTTGCTCTGGCGTGTGGTGCGTGTCTGTGAACGCGTGCATGCTCTGGCATCTGTGCGAGTGGCTTTACGTGAGGATGAAGCAGGGGCAAGGTCAGAGCTCAGTGCTGCGTCTCCAGCTGTGGTGCTTTTCTGAAAATGCGAAACCAGAAAAAGATTCAAAGATGTGAGCAGACCAGAGGGTCCTGGGGAACGAAGGACTGCGGGGCCTTGCCGGGACAGGCGCTCGGCAGAGCCGGTGCAGCGCTCGGAGAAGCTGAACCAGGGGAGATACAAGGGCACCCCCTGCAGCCCCGGTGAGACGCCCCTGCAGCCCCGGTGAGATGCCCCTGCAGCCCGGGTGAGACACCCCTGCATCCCGGTGAGACGCCCCTGCAGCCCCGGTGAGACGCCCCTGCAGCCCCGGTGAGATGCCCCTGTAGCCCGGTGAGAGCGCCCCTGCAGCCCCGGTGAGAGCGCCCCTGCAGCCCGGGTGAGACGCCCCTGCAGCCCCCGGTGAGACGCCCCTGCATCCCCGGTGAGAGCGCCCCTGCAGCCCGGGTGAGATGCCCCTGCAGCCCGGTGAGACGCCCCTGCAGCCCGGGTGAGACGCCCCTGCATCCCCGGTGAGACGCCCCTGCAGCCCGGGTGAGACGCCCCTGCAGCCCCGGTGAGACGCCCCTGCAGCCCCGGTGAGATGCCCCTGCAGCCCCGGTGAGACGCCCCTGCAGCCCCAGTGAGATGCCCCTGCAGCCCGGGTGAGACGCCCCTGCAGTCCCGGTGAGGCGCCCCTGCAGCCCCGGTGAGGCGCCCCTGCAGCCCCGGTGAGACACCCCTGCAGTCCCGGTGAGACGCCCCCTGCAGCCCGGGTGAGACACCCCTGCATCCCCGGTGAGACACCCCTGCAGCCCCGGTGAGACGCCCCTGCAGTCCCGGTGAGACTCCCCCTGCGGCGACCGTGCTCTGTCCCTGAGAAGGTGTGTCTTCACCTGTGCGGCACAAACAAGGCTCCGTGTGCGGACCCGCTCGCACTCTCCTTCAGACGGACACTCCTGCCTGCTCGGCTGCTCTGCACCATCCGTATGCAGGGCTGGGTGGGGGCCGAGAAGCCCCTCCTCAGCCTGGCTTGCGGTGACTCCAGAAGTCTGTCTCTCAGCACTTGTACCAAGGTCCGTCTCAGGACCTTCTCACAAAGGGTCCAGATGGCCAGCAGGGCCAGCAGGGCCAGGACGCAGGGAGCAGGGAGCGGGGCCGGCACCCACTTCTCTTCCTGCTCTCACTCAGGATCGTGGCAGCGACTGTACCGGCTTCCCTGCTTCAACTCTTGCACTTAATTAATACTGTTCTGAAAGACCCAGCCAAAGTAATAATAAAGTCACATTAACATTGGAAACGGAAATTATTGTTATTTTCACATTGAGATGCTGTTTAGAAAAACCTAAGAGAACCAGTAAGAATAATTAGGATTATTAAAAGAACATGGTAATGTTTAAAAACACAAAAATCTCTTCAGGGCTGGAGCTTGGGGCTCATCCAAGTCTCGAGTTTAAGGGCTGGGTTCCAGCCCTGCACCAGGCCGGGCACAGACCAAGCCCTGGGCACTCCTGGGAGTGCCCCCTCCCCAGAAAAAAAAAAATCAAAAGTTCCAGAGAGAGAATTCAGGGGCACACACACTTGCCTTGCATGCGGGTGGCCTAGGCTTGATCCCTAGCACCGTGCAGAGTCCGCGAGTATCACCAGGAATGATCCCTGAGCACAGAGCCAGGAGGAAGCCCTGATCAGCATCAGGTGTGTTCCCGAATAAAACAATCAATATCTGGATTGGAGGAATAGAGGCATAGAGAGTGTAAGAGTACCTGGCTAGCAGACGTGTGGTCCTGAGTTCAAATCCCTGGTGTCTCACATGCGCTAAGAATGATCCAGGCAGCTCTACTGTTTGAGATCCCCAGGGACCACGAGCAATTTCTGGCCACGCCAGAGTCAGGTGTGCATGCACCCCCTGCCCCAAATGTGCAGGTCTCAGCGAGCACCACAGTAAGAGAGATGTGTCAGCACGGGGCCCAGAAGCATGACCCGAGCCAGCAGCACCACCTGCATCCGAGCACCACAAAAGGCGTCTAGACCTCAGTGGGCACAGGCGAGGGTGAAGGCGTTGCAGCTTGGCACGTGCTGTCAGCGAGCCGGGTGTGCGAGCCCCAAAAACAAGCCCACGGAACCAGGGAAAAGGGAGAGGCCACGAGAAGAGAATAAAAATCAATGAAACGGGGGCGGAGCAATAGCGATAGCACAGCAGGGAGGGCGCTTGCCCTGGGTTTGATCCCCAGCAACCCACAGGAGTAATCTCTGAGCACCAACACCTGCGGCCCCAAAACCAAAGCAAAATAACACAAATCAGTGACAAATCGTGGAACAAGGCACAAGCTCACTGTCCCGTGCATCCGGCGGCTGTCCTGTCTCAAGAACAGCCACCAGCTCAACGATGAAATCGCTGCACACGCAGCAGCCACTGCCTGCCTCAGTCTGCCTGTCTCTGAAATGGGGGGGAAGCAAGGCAGCTTCTCCCCGGCTGCCCCGGTGCTCAGAGGATTAATTAGTGGGTATTTGTGAAGTGTGTTATTCTACGGAGTTATGACAGAAAATTTTCCATCAAGCTCATCAGCTCCTGAAAGTTTGCAGCAAAAGCAAAGATTTGATGAAATGCCCCAAAGACAAGGCGGCGGATGGTAACGAAGGAGTAAGAGCCTCAGGGCCACGGCCCAGGCAGGGCTGTTTCATCAGCGCCTCCCCAGGATGAGGTCAGCATACCCTGACCGGCCTCCAAGGGGACGATTAGCCGCTGGAACCCAAGTCCCCGGGCTCCTTATTAGCATAATAGAAACACTTCTGCTCTCTGAGACCCGACAGGGAGTTAAAGAGGAGGCTCTTGAGTGGCCCCCAGCACCCCCTGGCAGAAGGGCCCATGGGAGGGGCAGGGAAGGGCCGACAAAGCCCCCTTGGCTCGTAAGTACCCCGGGAGTTGGGGTCACAGCGCTCAGCTCTGGACACGGTGGAGAAGAGGGGAGCAGCTGGGGGCCGCCACAGGGGAAGCCCCGTGGACACCACATGCTGCATCTGGACAGAGAAGACACCCCCAGCCCGGAGCGCCGCACGGCCCCTCCCTCCCGGCACAGAGAGCTCAGCTCCAACCCGCGAAACAGCCGCCTCCTTCTTCAGAGCCCGCCTGTTTCCCTCGCCTGAGGCTCGCTCTGTCTGTCTCCTGCTGTCTCTCAAATCTATTCCTGGGTGTCCCAGAGGGCCAGCGTGAAGCAAGCGCTCCCGTTCTGATGCAACGCCTGGCCACAGGTGGGGCCCAGCCCCTCCTGAACCCTAATGAACGGGCAGCAACGGCTGGTGTGCGGCTTGACAGCACGCAGGTGCCGATAAAGGTCCCCCTCCAGGGGGTTCCCGGTAAACACGGCACCAGCTCCGGCCCCCGCCCTCACGGGCGGGCAGGCAGCGCGCGCACACACCACAGTGCAAACACACACATACACACGATGTCTGCACGGTACGCAAATGCACAGACAAACCAGCACTGAACACACACACACAGGCACATACCACACAGTGTGGTACACAACAGGCATACACGCATGCCACGTGAAGCACACGCACACATGTGCTGGGAAAAGAGACACCACAGCCACATGCGCAGAAACCACGGCCCACACACATGCACACAGACATGCACACACATGCACACACGGTGCACACGCTCGGCCTCCCGCACCTCAAAAGCAAATGCTCCGGCTGTTCTCCCGGAGGACTGGTTGCCGTTCCGGCAGCAGCCCGCTGGCCTGTCTCTCACAGTGGCACAGCGCTTTGATAGGTTAAGTGCCGCCACTTCATTACTGGAATGAGAGATGCTGTTTTGGGTTTCCTCAAACGTGAATTCTCCCTCCTGGTTTCACACTGAAAGTCGCTGTCAACTCACGGTCCTCCGTGAGCCCCTTGGCTCGGGCCTCAAACCCCAGGCACGGGGGGTGGTGGGCAGGAGGAAGGGAGGAAGACGCCCCAGCACCACAGCTCGGGGCCACGCAGGTACCAGAACTGCAACGCACATTTCTGTACTGCCCATTGGAGGAGCCGCAGAGACGGGAGGTCGGTAAAGGGGCTTACCTCGCACGTGGCAGGGATGGCTGGGCTCCCCAGTACTGATGGCGCCCGAATCCATCTCTGCAGTCCCTGGGGGCTCAGCAGAATGTGTGAGCTCCAGTGCTCCCCCGCCAGGCCTGTGTCAAGCATACCTAAGCTGGGCAGGCCCCAGCGAGCACCCGAGAAGCACCGGGCCACCTGCTCCCCCAAGCACCCAGACCAGGAACAGTGAGCTGGCACAATAAGCCATCACCCGAGAAAAGCGGGCAGGGAGGGGAAGGTCTTTCACATGTGGCGCGACTCCCACTTGGGGGGTCAGGCCTGCCCACAGCCGGGGTTTCCCACCAAGCCCTCCCTCACTCCATCCCTGCTCGGACAGCCTGTTCTCTGGCCTGGTCTACAACATGACCTCAGACCCGCTGAGCCAAGAGCAGTCAGGGACCATAGAGGCCATTAGATCACTGTCACGAGCGTATAAATTCTCGAGGAAACCGCTTATAGCAAAGCCGCCCCTGGAGCCAGCAGAGCAGGGATGCTCTCCAGGGCTGGGGACTGAGGGCTGGGTGCTGGGGTCGTGGCTCAGGGCCCAGCTTGACCGGGAGCAGGGCTGAGGTGGACTTGCAGGGGCGTGGCCTGTAGGACGCGCCGGTTTGACAGTGGCTTATAGGGGCGTGTTTTCCGTGGGGCGTGGCTTGAGTGGAGCTTGAGGTGGGCTGTAGACAAGCAAGACTTGAGGCGGGGCTTGTGGAGGGCGTGGCTTCCTCCAAGGGCGTGATTTGCAGGGTGTGGCTTGAGAGGCTTAACAGTGGGGCAGGGTTTGAGGCAGGCGGTAGGGGGCAGGGCCTGCAGCAGCTGTGCGGAGGGGCGTGGCTCGTGTGGGCGTGGCTAGTGTGGGCGTGGCTTGAGGTGCGGCTACGTAAGAGGCGCGTTTTAGGAACTGTAGCAGCAGAGGCCAGGGCCAGGCATTCGCGTCCAGGTCTCTCGTCTGCTGTCCCCACATCCATGGCCCTGCGAGGCTCCAGAGCGGCTCTGTGTCCCGATGTCCGACATGGAGCATCGGGGCGCCAGGCCCGGCCCGCGTGGGACATCAGACACAGGCACACCGCCACTTGGGGGTGGTCCTCTCCCCGCTTTTCTCCCAGATCCCCTGGCCCCTGACCACAGGCTTGGTCTCCTGCATTCTGACGCCGCTTTGCAGCTGTGGCCACCACCCCACAGGGGGCTGTCAGCAATCTGAAACTCTGTCCTTGGTTTGTTGGTCTGTTTGGGCAGTGCTCAGGAATTACAGCATTCCCCGCTGTACTCTCTCCCGGGCCCCTTGAAACGGTGTTTGAGAATCCATTTCCTCTCTGTGTTCAGTACATGCCTCACCTGCAGACCTACTTTATACACCCAAATGCCCAGGTGAAAGGGAGGTCACAGTGGGAAGTGTCAGGAGCCCCGGCCGCAGGGGCCCAGGGACCACAGCCCACCCGCCAGCATCTCCACGGTGGCCTGGTGGTACCAAATCCTCAGCCAAGCACTAAGTGTCCGCCCTGAGCAAAGTGTCACCTGCATCCCAACGCCCCCTCGGAGCCCTGCCACACCCACCCTCTGCCCCAGCCCCTCGACGCCACTGCCCCCTACCCCGTGCTTCTCTGGCCCACCCAGCCCGACACCTCCCATCCCCATTAAGTCTGCTGCTTCCGCACGGCCCCACAGGGAATCCAGACTGGGTCCCACCCCACGGAGGCGCCACGGCCGGAGCCCGCCCCACCGGCACCCACCTGTGCCCCAAGTCACGCCACTCCCTGCACACAGAGTGGTCCCACCCTGCACGTGAGAGCTGGAAGTTCTCAAGCCCAACACAGGACGGGCTCCCCTGGGGCAGGGGTGGTCCTGAAGGGGACCCCCTCTCTGAAGAAGTCTCCTGGGCCTACGCCTGCGCTCTCTGCACACCTGGGTCTGGCTCCTCGTACTCCTCTGCCGTCCCTCCACTGACCCTAGTCCCTCCTGATCCAGTGGCTGAGCCCTTCTGGTCCCACTGCCCGTGTGGGGCGGGGCAACCAGCGACTGCTCGGCACAGAAAGAGCAGCCACGGCCTGGCTGGGAAACAGACGGTTCTCCGTTCCAGGCTTAAGCACTCACTGGAGCTTCCCCGCCGCGCCTGAAAGCCAACAGGCGACAGCTGGCCCTGGAGGAACAGGGACACTGGCCTGAGAGGGACCATCGGTGATGAGGAGCCGCTGCGGGGGCGGGGGCCACGCTTGAGCTGGACACTCAGGTTCCACCATGAAAATCCTCTTAAATGAACCCCATCGTTTCCGTAAAACAAACAGTCATTGCGGTGGCCAGCAAGCCGGGCAGCTGCATGCGACACTCGCCGAGCACTCAGGACCCACCGCACAACCGCCTCCCCGCCCCGCCCATCTGTCCGTCCATCCAGACAGGCTCCCTCCCGTGTCGGGCTCCCACACCTTCTGTCCGGTCTGTCCATCCGTCTGTGCACCAGGCTCCTCTCGTGTCGGGCAGCCACACCTGAACCACGAGAAGGTCTGACTGGGGGTGGGGGAGCAGGTCTGAAAAAGGTGAGGCCCGGAGCGTGCCGATTTAACTTGTTTAATGTCATCAAAGGGACGTTTCCACACGGACAGCAAGGACACACGCGTCATGTGTGCACGGCAGAATTATAAACGCATTTTTTTGCGAAATTCAATAAAGCTGATTCTACTGCATAAGGTCAGCAATTTACGATAAAAATGATATGACGGCAACTTTAATATAACCCATGTATTGCTGCGGGATGCTCCGGTCGCCCGTCAGGAGCTGCGCCCTCTGGGTGGAGGCAGGCCCGGCCGCCGCACCTCGCCCCTTTCGGTCCTGAGGAAAGTCTCGGCTCCGCCACCTCCCTGGCTGCGACTCCCCGCCTGCCACGGCAGAAGAGCTGCTCCGTGGTGTGGTGACAGCAGAGAGACAGCCTCGACGCCTGGGGGTGAGACACACACCCGAAGGCCAGCCCGGCTTCACATCCTGGACTGGACTCTGCGGGCAGGGCCGAAGCACCAGGCCCCCAACTCTGCTGGGTCCCGGGTCTGGGGTGGGAGGACACTCCAGTGTCCACGCGTGCAGAGAATAACGGTGGGGACACGGACACACTCGGGACACTTCAGGTGCACACAGGTGCACACGCAAACTGGGAACCAGCTTCCCACAGCCAGTGGTCAGTCTGCAGCCCCTGTGGGACAGTGTGGGCTCACCGGCAGATGACCACACCGTGTCACCAGGGAGTTCTGGCTTCTTCATTCTCTAGGGGCAGCAAAAAGCGGCCAGGAGGGTCTGGGCAGCAGGACCCGACCCTCGGCCCCTGCCGCCTTGGGCTGGAGCTGGGACAGCTCTTCCTGTGCAGCCCCACACTCCTGGGGGCCCGGCAGGAACCAAGCTCCTCCTCCCGGGCTCCTGGGGTGCCAGCCCTTGGCACTCCCCTGAGAACTCTGCTCCTCTGCCCCTCGGGGGCACCTGTCCCACCCACACAGAACAGGCCCGCCAGCACGAGGACAGCGCACGCTCAGCAGACCCAAAATCAGTGGAGAACCAGTGAGCGACTAGGGGCCTCCCACGCCGGTGTTGGGGGGCTTCCGCACAACGGGGTGATTCCCCGTGCTCTGCTGCTTCTCTGCCTACTTAGGGCTCGGGGTAGGACAGCCTAGCGGGGAGACCCGAGAGCGGAGGTCGGGAGGGCTCAACTCCTCCCACGGACGCGATCCCCGTCTCGCGCTAGACCAATGTGCCAAACGCCCTCTCCTCCCAATTCAACTGTGCTCTTGCGGTCAGGACCCCCCATTTGGCAATCGGAATAATTTAATTGATGATTCTGTTTGTGATTCGGGTGGGGCACAGCTTTGTTCGGCAGCTGCCGGGTCCCCGGCAGGGGTGCACGGGGGTCCTTCAGGTCGGGGAGGAGCTGGAAGCCAAAACCGAGAGCAGGGCATCCCGGCCCTCCGCACCTTCGGTTTTGTTGAAAAGATGACATTTATGTGCTTGTGATATTTAATTTATAGCAGAGGGTCATGGGTTTTTCTTTTCTCCTGCCTGAAATGCCATGATGGGGTAAACTTGGACTTTATGAATGAAAAGCATTTGTTGTCACTGAAAATCTACACAAAATTTAAGGACCGCCTCGATTACCAAAGACAATCTATGCCGCGGTCTAATTACAGAAAGATTACTTTAAAAGGCTTTACAACTAAAAAGAATAATTAACAGTAAGAGACCAGGAGCGCAGCCGAGTGCTCCATCTGATGAAAGGGGCTTGAGATCTGAGGGACCAACTGCTATCAGGGCATCTGAGACACCAACGAGGGCTGTTCAGAGTGGGGAGGAAAATGAACAGCGGGCTCAACCCTCCCCGGTTTACACAGAAGCCTGCCCACCCTCCACTTCCTGGGCACGGTTAATGAGGGCCTTCTACTGGACTCACAAGCTGACCAGCCCGGCAGGTCCTACCCTGAAAGCTAAATTCAAAGGCAAGCGGGCGGGGTTCACATCCACACCACAAACACACACGGGGGTTCACATCCACAAACACACAGGGGGGTTCACATCCACAAACACACACGGGGGTTCACATCCACACCACAAACACACACGGGGGGTTCACATCCACACCACAAATACACACGGGAGGGGGGTTCACATCCACACCACAAACACACACGGGCGGGGGTTCACATCCACACCACAAACACACACGGGGGAGGGGGCCAGAGTGACAGACAGCACAGCGGGGAGGGCATTTGTCTTGCACGCAGCCGACCCGGGTTCGATCCCTGGCATCCCATATGGTCCCTGTGCACCTCAGGAGTAGTTCCTGAGTACAGAGCCAGGAGGGAACCCCTGAGTGTCACTGGGTGTGACCCCCAAAAAAAACATTTACACACATACCCACACACATACACATGCACACATACACTCACACATGTGCATGCACATTCACACATGCCCACACACATACACATGCACACATACACTCACACATGTGCACACACATGCATGCACACATACATATGCACTTGTGTGCACACACATTCCCACATGCCCACACACATTCACACATGCCCACACATGCACACATACACTCACACATATGCACGCACATTCACACATGCCCACATATACACTCACACATGTGCACACACATGTGTGCCCACATGCACATGCCTACATACAGCACCGCATTTATGCATGCGCTCCACATATGAACACATGCCCACACACACACGCACCACTCACACCCGGTGGCAGTAGGGGAGCAACTATTATTTTTATGGGATTAGACTCAGAAATATTCCTCTAACAACAGACTGGAAAATGAGTGGCACGATCCGAGGTTATTCCCAGATATTCCTAATTCTAGACCAATCCATAAAACTACTTTTCAGTAGCGATCGCCTGAAGGTGTGCTGGATGTCATGGCTCAGAAGCCCCCAACATGAATACACTCTCCCACCGCTGCCTCTGCAGATAAGACTGTCCGGGAAGAACCAGAAGCAGCCACGAGCCGTCTTACAAGCACCTTGGGGGTCTGCAGCGACACGCGGCATGCGCATATTCGCTCTCGGGCCAACGGGTGATAGGGCACAACAGCTTACCAAGGTTCCCAGCAACGCGGGCTGGGAGAGGACCTCCCGGACGCAAATAGTTTGCTCAGTTGAATGAAATGCTTGAGCATCATAAACCAACCAGTACCACCAGTTGCTGGCCAGGAACAAACGCCCCTGGGGCTGCTGCTCTTGAACGCACGCCGGGGCAAAATGAAAGCCCCCTTAGGTGCCTGGCCTGGAACACCACGGCCCACCCCCCATGTGCCTTCAGTAAGACAGGGCCGGGAGAGGGCCGGAGTGGGTCAGTGGGGAGGGCCTTTGCCTTGCTCACAGTCAGCCCAGGTTTGATCCCCAGCATTCCATATGGTCCCCGAGCACCGCCAGGTGTAATTACGGAGTGCAGAGCCAGGAGCAACCCCTGAGCACCCCAGGTGTGACCAAAAAACTAAAACTAAAAAGAAGAAGGAAGGAAGGAGGGAGGGAGGGAGGAAGGAAAGAGAGAGAGAAGGAAGGAAGGAAGGAAGGAAGGAAGGAAGGAAGGAAGGAAGGGAAGGAAGGAAGGAAGGAAGGAAGGAAGGAAGGAAGGAAGGAAGGAAGGAAGGAAGGAAGGAAGGAAGGAAGGAAGGAAGGAAGGAAGGAAGGAAGGAAGGAAGGAAGGAAGGAAGGAAGGAAGGAAACAAAACCCTGGAGGCTGGAGCCATAGACCAGTTGGGAGGGCGTTTGCCTTGCACACGGCTGACCCGGGTTCAATCCCTGGCATCCAATATGGCCCCAAGCACCGCAGGAGTAATCCCTGAGGGGCCGGAGCCGATAGCCCAGCGGGTAGGGTGTTTGCCTTGCATGCGGCCGGCCCATGCCGGCCCGGGTTCGATCCCGGCATCCCATTTGGTCCCCGAGCACCGCCAGGAGTGATTCCTGAATGCAGAGCCAGGAGAAACCCCTGAGCATTGCTGGGTGTGACCCAAAAAGCAGAAAAGAAAAGAGTAATCCCTGAGCCTCGCCAGGTGACCGCCCAATAAAGGACTAGAAAAAGGCAGCTTCACTCAGACTGGGGAGGGGACAAAGGCATTATCTCTGCAAGGCGTCTTCTTCTCTGGAATCCTCCCTCCCCACATCTTTCTAGAACCTTCCTCAGGGAGAGAGCTGGGATGCCGAGAGGCAGACTTCCCGGGAACACCAGAACCAGACCACGCCACGAGGACAAGGCGCGTGGCTCTCACAGCCCAGCGTCGGGCCTCCGCCATCAGGGACCCCGAGGCAACAGAGAGGTGGGAGGCCACTTCACAGCCCAGCACCTGGTGCCACGCACACCAAGGGCACAGCCCAGGCTGCCACAGCAGGACAAAAGAAGGCGGCGCGGACTCCCAATGCCCCAACCCCACCTTCCTGCTGGGACCCCATCCATTCCCTTTCCCAATGAGGAAGCCTCTCCCTGACAGCTTCCCGGTTCTGAAGGCATTTCCGGCCTGGCCACGGCGTCCCTCCGCCTCTCCAGCAGGCGGCTCCGACTCTGCTGAGCCCCGCCTGGCCTCGCCCTGCCTCAGGCAGCTCCCGCTACCCCAACGTTCCGAGAAGGACACGTGTGTCTTTTCTTTTTCATTTTTGTTTTGTTGGGCCACACCTGGCGATGTCCAGGGGTTACTCCTGGCTCTGCACTCAGGATTTACTCTGGAGGTCCTCAGGGGACCATACGGGATGCCGGGAATCGAACCTGGGTTGGCCGCGTGCGAGGGCAAACGCCCTCCCTGCTGTGCAGGGAGCTCCGTGCTCTGGTCCCAAGTTTGTCTTTTCTCGACTGTGCCATCAGGACAAACTGGTGGAACCCACCGAGGAGCGCTGAGAGCAGGCTCACAGCTCACGCGCGGGGTCTTGGGTTGGACCCGGCACTGAGAGGAATATTACTGGGGCTGGGGGCTGGGTGTGAGCTTGTGAGTCCGATGCCAGCACCACCGCACACGGCAGGCTGGAGGCGGGCGGCTGAGCTGTGCGCCCCTGCAAGTCTGCTGTGCCAACGCTGAGCGGCACTATCCTGGCAGCCCGTCAGCGCTGCGGGCCAGAAGACCGTCCCGGGAGCTCGTGTGTGAGGCCCAGCCCTGCGGCAGCCCCCGCCAGGCGTGTGTGGTCTCAGGTCCCCACAGCAGCGGCAGGGCAGGAGAGGGACAGGGAAAAGGCACGGGGTTGGAGGGTGGGGGGGCCTCGTCTTCCCAGAGGACACATCTAGGGGTATCGGCTGAACCAAAGGAGCTCGACTTAGCGCCAGGGATTCTGCGAAACGATTTTCACGCCTTTTCCCCCTTCATTCTCCGATGACTTTGTTGCAGTAAACGCCAGCCCCGAGCCCTTTACAGACCAGGAGATTTGATTCAGACCCACAGAGTGGGCGAAGCCCAGGCCAGGTCTCGGGCCACGCCTGCACGGCCACAGCCACTCAGGAACTCCAGTGGCCCTGAGAGTCTCCTAAGCACCACTGGAAGCAACACCAGACCAGGAACAGCACCCAAACACCACCAGGCGGGCCGGGCGCCAAAGCAACGCTCATAACAAAGTGTCCAAAATCACGTGGTTTCCCCAGATAGACACAAATTAAAATGTGACACTTGGGGGGCAAAGTAATAGCACGGGGAGGCGTTTGCCTGCAGACCTGGGCTCCATCCCGGCTTCCCAAGTGGTTCCCTGGGCACCGCCAGGAGTAATTCCTGAGTGCGGAGCCAGGAGTAACCCCTGAGCGTCGCTGGGTGTGACCCAAAAAGCAAAAACATAAAATCAAGGCTCCTTTGCTTGGTCCAGGCGCTTCGCGCTGTCCCACGCACCTCACGCCGCCACTGCTCTCACGGCTCCACGCAACCTGTCCCGACCCTCGGGAGTTTCTTCCGTAAGTTTGACGCCCCTGATCCCCACTATGACGCAGGGTCTACGCAGGAGAGCGAGGAGGGGTGGGTTGCTCCAAGGACTTGTCACTTGTCACTTGTCTTCCGTTGTTCATTGATTTGCTCGAGCAGTAACATCTCCATACGTCCTGTCACATGCTAGTGTAGCCCAAGGGCATCGGCTCGCTCCAGGAACAAGAAGAGCCTCAGACCATTCCATCAGTCATGGGAATGAGGCCTATAATTGCTACTGGTTTTCAGGCCCAGCAGAGCCTCACAAGAAGCCAGAGGGTTGCTCCAAGGACAGGGGGTCTCAATGCTGGCCCCCGCGGGTGAGAGGACAGGCTGGCCGGCCGCAGAGAGGAGGGAGCTGCCGGCACGCAGCACAGCCGGGAGTCTCGCTCTCGAGCACTCTGAGGCGGGAGCGAGAGGGCGAGATTACCAAGGTCTGGTTTCATGTAGCTGAAACTTCGAGAAAACACAAACTACGGGGGCAGTGAAGATAAAAAGCACATGGTGGTGCCCGACGCGGGCCAAGGGCACCGGAACCTGGGTTTGGGGGTGGGGGCAGCAGGAGAAAAGTATCCCCGAGGTGCAAGACTTTGGGGTGCCGGGTGTCCACCTGTCTGCATGGACCTGGCGCCTCGCGCCGCAACAACCCGCGGCAACATTGCGCCCATCAAAGCGGTTCTTCCAGGAAGCCGCTGAGCCCAACAAAGGGGCCTGAGCGCCTCCAACCCTCCCCGCACGCCGCCACCTTGGAGTCCTAGTGGAGACTCTGCTCCCAAGCCCGAGCGGCCGTTCCGGCCCCACCTCGCCTCTCCGCTCTCTGTCCTGTCTGCAATGAGTCACCGCGTCCTGCCGTCACTCACTCCGCAGCTGCGGGCAGGCTGACCAGCACCGTGAGCACGGAGGCTGCCTCCACCTGGACCCATAGCACGTCGCCGTAAACATGCCCCCGCTTCTGTGCCTGCCGCCTCCACCCCTGCCCCGGCCCAGACCCTCAAAGGGCGCCCCCAGGGGGTCACTATTACGGTCAGGCCCATTCAGGCTCGTTCCATGGGGTTTCGTTCCCCCACTGGATGGGCTCTGTGCTGGACATGCCCTCTGGGTGGTGCCAGGACCATTCCCGCACATGCAGGTGGCACCAGGGATGAAACCCACAGCTCAGGCTTGCAAGGCAAGTGCTCGCCATGGAGACACGCTGTTCCTAACTCCATTTCAACAGCTCAGAGGAAACATCTGCACGCCCGAATTTCATCGTCTGGGCTAGTTCAAGACACACAGCTGACGGGTCCAATGCTGGCCCCAGCCTGCCACGCCCGTCAGCCGCCTCTCTGCAGACCCCTGAGCGGCTCTGCGCCACGGTGACCTCTCTGCTCTCCTCGGGCCGCCTTCCTCAATGACAGTGGAAAAGCTGCCGTTGCTGACCTAAGTACTCTGAGAAAGGGTTTTCGCTGGACAGCCTGAGGTAAAAGACAATGGGCCACAAATAAATACTGTGCTCCGGTCGGAGCCCGCCTAGCTGTTAAAGGTGATTCGGGTCACGGGTCTGGAACAATCTTACACTCCTCTCGGGCTGAATGAGTAAACTGCGTGGAGGGAGACGGAGCTACGGGGCCAGGGGACAGCCAGGGCTGGAGTGCATGCCCTGCACGGAGGAGCCAAGGTTCGATCCCATGGAAGGGAGGAGGGAGGGAGAGAGGGGGAGGGAGAGAGGAAGGAAGAGAGGAAGGAAGGAAGGGAGGGAGGGAGGGGGGGGGAGAGAGGGAGGGAGGGAGGAAGGAAGGAAGGAAGGGAGGGAGGGAGGGGAGGGAGGAAGGAAAGAAGGAAGGAAGGAAGGAAGGAAGGAAGGAAGGAAGGAAGGAAGGAAGGAAGGAAGGAAGGAAGGAAGGAAGGAAGGAAGGAAGGAAGGAAGGAAGGAAGGAAGAAGGAAGGAAAGGGAAGGAAGGAAGGAAAGGAAGGAGGGAGGAGGAAGGAGGCAAAGCTCTTTGGAGAGCGGCCAGTCTCCTCCCGCCCCCAGGCTGGTTTTGGCGAAGTCGACTGAGCCACGGCCACACAGCAACGCGTGGGACATGGAGACGCCCCACACCCCTTCCGCCCCTGAGAACCCCTTAGCCTGTGCGCTGCCCCTTTCCCTTCCTGGGGCTCTGCACCCCCAGCACACCAAGGAGAGAGCCGCAGAAGCAGCAAACCACCAAAGCTATTCCAGGCTTTCACGTTTCAGAAGCTTTCGGCTTGGCCTGAATGCCTGAGTGCAAAATGACATCCAGCGGCCACGAGGTCAGGGTCTAACTAGCCTTGGCAGTGCCCCCACACGGTCTCCTGAGCCCTGCCACGAGCCAGTCACCCCTGGCCCCGTCCTCTGGCCCCCAGCCCCTGATCTCTGAGCCAGGAGTCATCCTGGCGCACCGCCAGGTGTAGCCCCAGAACAAACCAAAACTCAAACCTACAAACTCACATTCCTTCCAAAATAGGCCAAAAGAGGCTCCTTCTGGACGGACTCTCCAATGGGCTGTCACGGCCCACTGCCCAGCCTGGAGGACGCCCACACCGGCCTCTCTCCTCGGCTTTCCAGCCCTGCGCATGCTGGCCCGGGAGGTCCAACACAGGCGCGAGCAGGGCTCAGGAGCAAGGCAGCCTCCGAGGAGAGCCTGGGAACAAACCCCCGAACGGCGGCAGGGAGGACCACAGTCCCACGCCTTTTATTTGTGGGGGTGCAGAAGTGGGGGCCACCCCTGCCGGTGCTCACGGCTCGGTGCTCGGGAGTAAGCCCTGGCAGTGCCCAGGGCCCATGCATGGTGCCAGGGAGGGAACCGCGGGCTCCTTCTCACCAGCCTGCCACGGTGAGTGTTTCAGGGTACAGAGGTGAGACGCCCTCTGAGGCAGGCGGGTAAGGAATGAAGAGGCGGCTGGAGAGACGCAAGCGGCAGTGACTTTCCACAGTGGCTGAGCCGGTAGACACCGTCGTGACGGATACTAGCGCGGCTCTCCGTGAGACGCCAGGGAAGGCCACGGTCTCCACACCCAGGGCTGGTCTCAGGCAGCCAGGCAGGAGCCTCTGGGCCCTCTCTGGGACCCCAGCCTGCTGCCCTGTGCCCTCGCAGGGGCGCCACCGTGGTGGGTCCCCTATGGGGAGGGGTACCTGCGGTGGGGTCCCACACCGCCTGACGAAGCGGGGGGAGACGGCCACGCCCGTCGGTGTGATGGATCGGCGGGTCCGGAGCAGCGGGGACGGGCGGCAGATGGCAGACTGGCGGGGAAGGAGGGGGGCCCACTTGGCAGATGGATGGGGTGCTCAATCACTGCCCGAGCCAGCTCGTGGCTGCCACGCTGCCCTGCACGCTGGCACGGCGGCACCGCCTCCCCTGCAGGCCCAGGCGGGTGGGAGAGGAGTCCGCTGCAGGGTCCAGCCCACAGGACACGGAGGATTGCCAGGGACGGGTTGCCAGGCCGGCGTCCTCCCTGGCCTCCTCCCGGGTGCGCCCTCCGCAGAGCGGCTGGAGTTGCAGAGGCAAACTGGACAGCTGGAGCAAAGGGGGACCCTCTCCGCCCGCCGCCCCGTCCTTCTCTGCTTCCTCTTCCTCGCCAACGGAGGAACCCCAGACCTAGAGTGGCCACTGCCTTCGGCCTGATCTCTGCGGACCAGCACGGAGGACAGCAGGAAGACAGGGGTCACGGCGCTGCCGGTGCCAGGGCGGCGCAGGGCCGGGAGTCATGGCAGGGAGCCGAGTCCGCGCCCCCACCCCACCCCCAGCTCAGCCACGCTGTCGACTGGCGGAGGACAGAGAAACGGGACACGATCAGCCTGGCAAGACCTTCCCTCGGTCCCCTACCCCTAACTCCCACCACCCTCCACTGGCCCTGAGCTCCCTGGGAGGAGTGGCAGAAAAAAAAATCAAGAGCGTTATAAAAAGGCAGCTGACTTCACGGCGACACATTAAAGAATTAATTATGAAATAAAGCTGAAGAAGAAAATTAATTTGAGAAACACATGAGGTGACTTTTTTCCTGGAGATGGGGGGAGGAAATGGTCATTTCGTCCCCATCCCGGGCTCAAGCTGGGAGCTGCCCGGCCTGTGCCCTGCCCGCTGGAACACGGCTTGTCATTAAAAAGGTCAGTGACCTGGGAAGCAGGGGACCCCGCGCCCAGAGCTTCTCGGTAATGACGGGGCCATTAAATTAAGACTGTTATGAAATCAATGCGAAAAAAAGCTCTCCTGGTAACGAGATCCCACTCAAGGACACACCAGCGACCTCACGGTGTGGACACAAGTGAGGAGAGAAGAGTCTGTAAGTGAGGGTTTCCCAGGAATGGGGAACCCTTCAAGGACCCCCATGAGAAGCCCCTTCGCCTCAGGCCCTGCACCAAGGTGGGCGGGAGAACACCATGGCCACCCTCAAGTTCACGCCCAGGGAGGTGGGGGTGGACAGGCACCGCAGACCCATAGATTCATCTCCATCTGCACCTGAGCCTTGAGCCTGCCAGCCTGGACGCTGGGGAGCGAAGTGGCCAGCCCTTCACTTCTGCTCTGACCTGGACACCAGCCAGCCCGGGAAGCCCCATGAGTGGGCCCTAGAGGTGCAGGGAGACGACGCCTCCTTAGCCCTCAGCCATGCCCTCGTGCCCAAGGCAAGCACCGTCACCCACCTTCAGCCCCACCCGCCAAAGCCAGGCTCCCCTGCAGACCGCAGTGACGGTCAGCACCACTGATGCCCATGGACAGCACAGCGGGCCCCCAGCATCCAGGCCCTGCCCAGGGATCCCTTGTACAGTGAGCCCGAGGTCTGCGCTGCTGGCAACAGGGGCTACATCCACAGCATAAGGGCCGGGGAAGACCCCACACGCGGCCCCCACTCGTGGCCCCACACATGACGCACATGCAGCCTGGCCCTCCGCGTGGGGGGCTGCCAGCGCAGGGATGGAAGGGAAGCGAGAACATTGACTCTGACACTCTGAAGGTGAACGGCTGCTTTGCTTTTTTCATTGCCCCCACCAAAAAAAAAAAAAGGCTCCCCCCGCCCCATAAAAAAGACATGCAAATCACACAAAACGCAGTGCAAACTTCAAAGAAAATGATAAATGATTCTAATAACTCCATGTTTCTCATTAATGACTCCACAGTCAGACTTGGAACACATCCGAAAGAGGGCTCAAAGAAGACAAAACCAACGCAAAAACACAGACAACCAAAGCCGGGAAACCTGATGCGCGCCCACCCGGCTCGGCCCTGCCCTCCCGCCTCCCCGCCTGGCCCGGGACCCCCACGCCCGTGGCAGGAGCAGGGGCGGGAGCAGGGCCTTCACCCGTCGGGAGGCGGCTTCACACGCACCGACAGTAAGCCTCGTTCCCTGAACTGACATGCACTACGGGGACCTCAATCCCTGTATTAAATATTAAATAATCTTAAAAGAAAAACAAAATTGATTTGCCTTTTCAGGAAAGAGATGTTTATTAAAAAAAAAAAAAAAAAAAAAAGAAAGTCGAGATTATAATTCAAGTCAGCCAACTCTGTAATTCCCGGAAGTGACATTGTGCGGAAAAGTCAAGGTGATGGGGGGGGAGAGGGGGTGTCCTGCACGCAGGGGCTGCTCTGCCTGGTCCCCTGGCCGCAGCCCAGAGAGGGTCCCCAGCCCCCCCACCCACCCACCACACACACACACACACACACACACACACACACACACAGAGCGGCATGCCGGACCCAGAGCACGGCCGGAAGAGACAGGGAGTGAAGTTTAAATCCATGGAGGGGCTCTGCCTCCCCAGACGCTGATCAAACCCTGAATTCTCTGCCCAGAAAAGGTCCTGGCAGGATCGACTCTGGCGGGATTCAAGTCGGAAATGGATAATTACTGGCTGAGGCGGCAGCGTTTCGGGGATAATGGAGATGGGCGATTAAGGCCAGACATTCTCGCCCGGAGCTGCGGGAAGCTGCGGTTCTGAGGGAGGAAGCGGGCCGGCCCGCCCCAGAGTCCAGGGGGCTCTGGCCACGGGCAGGTGGGCTGCTCGCCCCACCCACATGGCAGCCGAGCCCACGTGCTGCGCGCCCCAGGCCGGCCAGCTCAGGGCTTTGGGGCCGTTCCCAGTTCTCCCTGGACCGGCCGAGCCTGGAACAGCGCGTGTGGGGACTCAGGCGCTGGAAGGCAGCGACCGCCCTGTTGTTCTTTTAAAGGCGCAACAAATACTAATCGCATCAAACAGTTTCCTCTCCAGAGCGACTGTCGGCCAACTCACTCAAAAGAAGTATTATTTGGTTCAGAGTTTCCTCTCTCTCCCTTTCTCGCTCCTTCTCCCAGCCAGGGATTTATTAAAATTAAACAGATTAGATGGAGCTCCTGATACTAAACTGCTCAGCAAAGCCTGCGGTGGGGAAGTGCAGAGCAAAACACCAGAGACATTTGTCTCTAAATTGCTCTAAATACCTTCTGCAAAATGAAATTCTACCCCAGCTGCGTTTAGAGAGAAAATGAGGCCTAACTGGTCGCTGTCAGTGGAAGGGGAGCTCGGGCAGTTATGGAGTCGCACAGCACGGGCGAAGGATCTCTGGGCAACCAGATCGCTCTCAGGTTTCCCGGGTAATCAGCACAGCTTTAGGCTCGGCTTTCCGGGCTCTGGCTCTGGCGAGTGCTGAAATCCCCAAGCTTTTATGATTAATTACTCCCCATAGGTACACATATTTCAAGGAAAAACTCTTTTTACGGCTCGCCGCTGGTGGAGTGGAGTGGCCAGCCCCGCACTCCAAATTTCAATGATCTAGTGATGGGGGAGGGGGCCGTCCCCTGGAGGTTGCCCCAGGGCCCCCCCCACGCCCCTCAAGGTAGCGGGAGGGGTGGTGTGTGTTGACCCACACTGGGGAGTGCGCCCGATCAGACCTGGACTCACTGAGACCCCCCATCTTCTATCTCAGCCCTAACTGGCTGAGAGCCTCCACCCGGATCTGAGCCTGGCATTCCTGTGCCTAAAGGGGAAAAGAAGAGAACGCACTTCCCTGCCTGGATGATATGCAGGAGGGGGGGGGGCTTGAAATAACCCCCAGATCTCTAAAAAGGTGAAAGGTCAGATGTCTTTGTTTAGGGATTTGTGTGAATGTGTGAGTGTGTGTGTGTGTTACAAAAAAAAAATATCTGAAATTTCAACAGAGCCAGGGCAGACAATATTGAATTTGTCAAGACCCATTTAATCCCTGCTTACAGAAATGCCATAAAACCAGTAATTTACCACTTCAATCTGTAAAGCTGGCTGACCCTAAGCCTGACCTTCGCCTGACCTTGCCCAGCCATCTCATTTCCCCGTACTTCATTCTTCCTTCCCTCGTTCTTGAGGGAGCAGCTGACCCAGATCTACAGCCCTAACCCTGTAGCCAGAACAAGGCCCCCGAGAAGCCCAGGGTGCCCCCCCACCCCGCCAAGGCCAGTCGAGTGGCCTGTGCCATGTCCTGCCCTGGGCTGACTGGGCTGAGCCAGCAGCGTCCTGCCCTGGGTACAGAGAAGGCTGCAGCCCGCCCGTCCCTCCTCCCCCCCGCACGCCGGGCGGGAGCCGCGTACTTTTCTTCTTAAGGAAAGCTCTCCCTGGTGGCAAGTGGGCTCTGGCGGACCCGGGAATTCTGCAGAAACTTCACCGCGGTGGCAATCTGGGGGTGGGGGGAGAGAAAGAAGAGTGAGCTTCCAGGGTCTCGGTCCTCAGAGTGCAAAAACAATTCTCCAAGCTGGGCCCAGAGAAATAAGCACGTGCTGCGGCCAGCTGGGTGACCTTCAAGGCCCACCTGCACGACAGGCTGTGGCTTCGCTCACCTGTGGTCACTGGACCCGCCACACCTTGCCCGACACCCAGCAGCAGCTCCTGGGGGGCTCCCGCCTCTTCCCAGCTGTGCGTTCCCTGTGCACGACAGAACGTCACCCCCCCGCCCCATGACCTGTGCCAGCTCCCGGAAGCCCTCCCTGAACAAACAAGGCACCTCTGATCCCCACCCGCCCCTCAGCACACTGTCGCCTGTTAGCGGCGCGCCGTGGGGAACTGAAGACATAATTGGGCTGTCTCCTCACGCTGCCTCCCGGCCACACTGCAGGCGTCTGACACGGGAGCCGTGTGCGGCCGCTACAGAGCCCGGCAGAGCGCTGAGCCGAGCCGGCAGGCAGCGGGCTGTCAGCCCCGGCGCCGCGCACACAGGCCACACACGCAGGCCGGGGCCTTCCCAGGCCAGAGTCTGGGGCCGCCTGGCTGCAAGCTGACAGCAGGACAGATTAGCCGCCGCCTCGGCAATGACATTACGGAATGAATCTTCCCATCTCCCCGGAAGCCGGCGGGGCAGGAAGGGGACCTGTTGAAGGTATTAGCGTCACATCACTCAACGCTGGGGCGCGTGGCTGCACGCGGCCTGTCAGCTCTCCCGTGCAGACAAGGGGCCGCCGGGGTGGGGACGGCGGCTGAGAGGGGACGGGCAGCTCTGGGACTGCCATTATTCACCTCCCAAAACCCAAAGGAACGATACAGGCTCAGGTTTCGGCCGGTGATCAGTGGGAGCTGCTGGAAGCACGCCCGGGGTCAGGAAGACACAAGGCAGTTTTCTGACTGGGCCTGCAAGCTCAGGGAGCTGCTGGGAGGGAGGCCGGGGGTGCTGGGCGGGGAGCCACATCGCCGTATCTGCTCTGGACTGTCCCCTGGGTGAAGGATGAGGCAGAGAGCACGGGAGCTGTGAAGGGGAGGCCACGTCCATGCTGTCACGTGCACGGCTGGCTGCCACAGGCACGCTCCTGGGCACCCCAACTCGAAGATCAGGGCCGCCAGAACAGAGAGAACCCAGGGGGGGCCAACAAAGGCCAGTTCGGAGGCCACCAACACTGACCACCAGCATGAGCCGCAGCAGTGAGTGCCCACCCCCACTGGGCCAGTGCAGAACCGGTCAATGCCTGAGCCAGGACCCCCCAAGAGAGCAGCACAGTGAAGCCGTGGGCGAGGGGGAAGAGGGGAAAAGAAACGGGGAGAAGGGAAGGAGGTGGGAAGGTGGCGGAGGCCGAGAGAGGCCAGCCGGGAAGGGCACGGGGCAGGACGGCTCTTCGCCTGGAGAAGGAAGCACACCCTAACACAGTGGCCAGCGAGGGCGTCCGCGAGGGCGGGCTGGCGGGGGGCCAACAGCCTCGGGGCGGCGCCTCCCTCCTTCCAAAATTTTCCACGCTGGAGAAAGAAAAACAGAATCCCACCACTAAAACGCCCAGGTTTCACCTTGCTTTTTTAATCCGTCCTCAGTATATGCATTTCTGGTCAGAGAGCAAAGTTCTGATGGGTTTAATGGCACACTCAATGCAGTGCTTGGCGCATTCCATCAATTTTTTTTTTCAAAAATTGCATCTCTTATTTCTTTAAATACATTAATCAGCCTAGTGTAGGCAAAACGGATCCATCGGACAATGCAATAAACATGAATTATCATCTATCCAACACGCATAATGGCTTAAAAATACATAATAGCAGGTGTAGTTTAAATGATTAGTTATTACACCTGTGGTGGGTCTGATTCAATTGGGAAAAATCATCTTTAATAGGTTAAAAGGTTTAGATCACCAGGCTTTCCTTAAAGTGGCTGCGGAGAGGCAGTGATGGAGGGCCCTGTCATTAGTAATTCATTTACGGAGAACGTGGGGAGAGCGAGAGGAGAGCAGAAACGCGCACAGCCCATTTAAACAGCAGGTAAAGGAGAAAACACCTTTTTAGAAAAGCAAGATAAATGAATTCGAAGGGAGATGAAATTGACGTATTTATTTTAACGGGAATTTGACAAAGTCCCGGCACACTTCAAACTTGCAAAAAATATGGACTATTTCTTTTAAAGTTTCCATTCACTAATTCCAGGCCGTATAAAATAATACCGCCACGCGCCTACATAAAGCATAGCGGGTGTTGTTTATGTTCCTCTTGATCTTGGTCGGAAAATGCGGGTGACAGGCAAATCACGTATTTAACAGCATCGATATCATGACGCCAGATGCAAAATATAAACCTTCCAAACGAATAGTCCAACTTAATGTGAACAAGAAAGCAAGCGGGGAGACAGCCGCGCGCGCCCACCACGCGACAGGCGTCACCCCTCCCGTGTCTCTCCTCTTCTGCTCAGAAGCTGCCTGGCCCCAGGGGAGGCGGCCTGGGGCACCCACAATCTGCGAAGGCCAGGATCCGGGTGCAGAGGGTAGGGCACACACTCACACGCACGCACACTCATACACATGCACACTCACATACACATACACACACCGCACACACACACACCGCGGCGCACACACACTCACGCACGCACGCCTGAGCATAACGCTGCTGGTGACAGCCCAGGCGTGGTTCACTCACCTCCGCCTACACTTCATCTGCTTCCCTCAACCACTCAGCTGCCCCCTCGGAGGCAGCCCCCACATACTGTCGCTGGGCGCGATGATGGGCGACTACAGCCTGGCCTATGACACCGTTTGATTCCCCAGTTAGGAGCTCAATGTGACCATTTGTGGGTTACAAGTGTGCCCAGCAGGCCTCATCAACCAGGCCCAATCTCTGCCTCAATGTCAAGAATGCCACAGAGACGGGCCTGGGTCACACAGGGTGGGGGAGTTCCGTGGTGTGGCCGTGGGGTCCCTGACACGTCACCCCGCCTGAGTGAGCACTGCACAGAGCGAGGGAGGGAGGGAGGGAGGGACCCCACACCGAGGATCCCCAGCTGAGTGTCGCACTGAGAGCAGCCTCACTTGACTATCACCCCGAGTATCACAGCCCCGGTCAGCGTCCCCGGCAGCAAGCACATGTGGTGACGCTCGCCCTGCCCCGCCCACCCCTCTGGTCCCCACAACACTGGGTGTGCTCAGTGGCCTCCCTCAAACCCAAAATGGAGAGAGAAAATAAAGAAAAGACAGAAGCCGGGCCGGAGCGATAGCCCAGCGGTAGGGCGTTGCCTTGCACGTGGCCGGCCTAAGCTGGCCCGGGTTCGATCCCGGCATCCCATATGGGCCCCTGAGCACTGCCAGGAGTAATACCTGAGTGCAGAGCCAGGAGTAACCCTGAGCATCGCCGAAGTGTGACCCAAAAAGCAAATAATAAAAGACAGAAGCCAAGTATACCCCCACCCCTAATCCTGGGACCCCATCATCTCTGCCGCCCTGAGGAGCAATAACAGCCCAATCTCAAACCCGCGGCCTTGGGGAGATGCCCACTGAGAGTCACCCCAATGTCGACACCACGGTCTTGGGAGAGGCCCACTGCTGGCCACTGATCTGCCAGTTAGAGGCTTCACTGGAGCCACAGCCAGAGCCACGGGGAACCACAGGGACCAGAAGGTGGGTCGGAAGTGCTTGGCCACAGACAGGGGTGTGTGCCTGGGAGTCGGGATCTGTCCCCTGCAGGGACCCAGTGTGCTGCGCAGGGGACCGAGAGCAGCGAAGTGGCCCACTCTGACAAGACCCACACAGAAAGGGAGCGGCAGGACCACGGAGCAGCCCAGCACTCTGCACCCAGCACCCAGCTGGGTCACCACCAATCCCAGGCCGCCTGGCTGCCGTCCTCACATACACAAGACAGCCCCCAAATTCTGGGCACCGCAAGTCCTAACACAGAAGGATTCCACACCGAGGTGAAGAGAATGTGGGTGCTCGGCCCCACGCACCCCGCCCAGAGCCGCACAGGCAGGGGCGGGGATCTGGACCCAGGGCGGCGAACAGTCTGGACAGTGGAGAGACGGACACCAGCGTCCTACAAAGTGGCACGGAGCTTCGGGCAGACCCCGCGAGGAACGAGAGCACTCGCTTCACGCAGAAGCGCTGCGTCTCAGTAAGAAATCAGGGCCCTGTCAGAAGCTCCCTGACAATATGGTCATCGGTGGCACAAGGAAATAGTTGCAAAGCAGCTGTTAATCAGAGAAACACATCGCAGAACGCTGATGCCAGCACTCGGGGAAAAAAAATGCAACGGGCTAATTACGGCTATAGATCTCGCTAAAGAGGCCGCTTTCATGCGGCTCGGGCAGCAGCCGTGGCACAAACCCGGGGGCCGGGGACAATGTCAGTTCGCCCCAGGACCTCTCTTCTGTGTCGCTCATGTTTCTGGGGCTCTGTTTGCCCTTGATTCTGAGCTATCTGCCCAGGGAACGGGCCGAGGTGGCTCGTGGGAGAAGGGGCACCCAGCGAGGCAAGCCAAGACGCAGCGTCAGATCATCAGATCAGGAAACCAGTTCCCTGCAAAGGAAAACCATGCAGAGCATGCGGAAAAGGCGACGCCCACCCTGGACGCCACCAGCCAAGATGGCCCTCGTCGCCTCCTTCTGAGTGGCCGAGGCGTCTGTGTGAAAAAAGAATATGGATATTTAAAAAAAAATGGGGCCATAAACAAGCACACACAAAAGAAAGAGCAAGGGAGAGAGTGAAAGGGCCAGAAAGTGAGAATGCAAGAAAAGCAAGAGAGCGAGAGAGTGGAGAGAGAGAGTGCAAGAAAGCAAGAGAGAAAGCGAGAGAGAGGGAAAAGAGAGGGAGAGAAAAAGAGGAGAGAGAAAGGGAGAGAGAGGGAAAGAGAGGGAGAGGGGGGAGAGAGAGAGAGAGAGAGAGAGAGAGAGAGAGAGAGAGAGAGAGAGAGGGAGAGCGAGAGCGGGGAGAGCGCACCGTGCCCGAGTGGCCACAGAGCGGCGGGAAGCCGGTCTCTCTCCCGGTCTCTCTCCCGGCCTCTCTCCCCGGCCTCTCTCCCGCTCTCCCGGCCTCTCTCCGCCTCTCCCGGCCTCTCTCCCGGCCTCTCTCCCAAGGGGAGGCACAGCTCCAACAGGCAGGTGCCGGGAAAGTTAATATGCAAAGGGAGCCTCGGTCAGCCAAAATTAATACACTCCTGCTCTTCCACAAGGACAAGCAGGAATCGGCCCAGCACGGCCAGCGGGATGGGGAGGGAGCAGCCGCTGCCAACGGCGAGAGGGGAATAACCTTGAGGTGGACACGCGCCAGGCCGCCCGCCCGCCCGCCCGCTGGCCACCCGAGAGCAGAGCCAAAGCGCCCCCTAGCTGGGGCCCACAGGAGTGGCTGCCCCGCTAACTCACAGCCCAAATGAAGTGTTTTCACTCGGGGAAAATGAAATGTTTTGCAAGATGAAACAGAATGAAAATTGAGGTTTTAGGTAATTACTAGTTGGCATTTACATATCACGGGCTGGTTCAACACCTATTCATTTTCCTCTTTTATTTTCAATTTTTTAAAATTGCTCATTAAAAATGAACAGATGACAGTGACAGGAATTTTTCCCCCACTCTCTTTCTCCTCTCGGAGGGTTACAAAATCAAGAGGCACTTGGCGCCCACTTATCTACAATTAACACACACACACACAAAGGTCTGCTTCATTTACGCAGCGCAGGGAAGGAGAGGGGGTGAACGCAAGCCAGGAAGTCGAGAATAAAGACAGTGGTCCCACTTGGGGTGCTCCCAGCGTGCCGGAAAGGGGCCCACCTGTCCCGCTGGAATTTCCCAGGTCTGTCCTAGCATCTTCCCGGAGCGGGTCTGGGCTACGGGCCGGCAGGAGCAACGCCCCGGGGCGCGACTCTCCTAAGGCTTCCTTCCTCTCTTCGTCCTGTCGCTTTTCCCACTAGGATACCAGGAGTCGGAGGCCAGGGATGGATGCGTGATGTCAGGGGTCTCTGTGGGTCTCACCACGTGACGGCCAGCATGTGTGTGCTTTGGCTCCGCCCTAGTGGCCCCACAACACACACGTCTCCCACAAGCCGTGGCTGTCGGGGAAAAAGTGGCAACGGTCATGGGCACAAGGGAAAGGAGGGGGGGAGGGAGGGGAGGGGAGGGAGGGGAGGAGGGAGGGGAGGAGAGGGAGGAGAGAGGAGAGGAGAGGAGAGGAGGAGGAGAGGAGAGGAGAGGAGAGGAGAGGAGAGGAGAGGAGAGGAGGAGAGGAGAGGAGACGGTTTTCAAGCCCTGTCTCGGCATTTCTGCTTTCCTGCTTGTCCCGGTTCTGAGCACAGCCTGTGACTGCTTGTTGAATGTCACTGTTTTTTGTTGTTTTATGAAACTAGTTCTTCCAGAAACGTCCGTGGAAATTAAAAGCAACTTCAGCCAGCGCACGCTGGTCAGTGTCAAGGTGCAGAGCAGAGGTTTTCCGGGCAGAAGATGGACTCTGAGAGGGCTTTGGGGGCCGACGGTGGCGCCAGGGGTGGGTGCTGAGCCCCAGCTGCCGGCAGGAAGGACTCCCAGAAAGGCGCCGAGCACCCACACCGGCTGCTGGGTGGCAGGCTCGGAGAGACAGCAGGGGAGAGGCAGGGTGACCACGATGCCCGGGTCTGCACAGGGCGTGCCGGCCTGAATGCAGATGCCGCGCGCATCTCTGAGGCGCCTAACAAAGCAGTTCCCGAAGTGGGGGAGGAAAAAAGGGTGACATTTGCCTCTTCCGTGGCTTTGAAATCCAACTGGCAGCAAGTTGTTTGAAGTTCCGTTTAGACGAAACCGTAATGGCCTCCAGAGTGAAACGCAGGAGAGATGCCATTATCCACGGATCACGGCAGGGCGACCTCGGCGGCTGCACGGGAGGCGCACCTGCGTGGCCGTGGCAGAAATCAAAGGGTGCGCAAGGCTGGGTCCCCAGAGACGCGAGCACCCGCCCCCGCACCGGGTCTGTGGCCAGCTCGTGGCCCTGATTTCCTGGCTTCTCGCCCCCTCGGACTGCTGGGCACGGTGGGAGAAGAGGCAGAGAGATGCAGGCTCCGTGCTGGAAAATTGATGAAGGTGTCGAGCTGCCACGTTGAATCACTCGGCAGGAATGTAATGACTCAGTGTCCACGGTGCTCCGGGGAGAGAGGGAGCGTGGGCCAGGCGGGGATGGGGCCTGGGAATGCCAGCATGAAAATACGGGCGCCCCCGCCCCCGGCCTCCGCACCCTGAGCTCGTGCCCTCCCTCCGCCCAGGGTGTGGGCAGGGTGCAGGCCCTTCTCTCGAACCCCAGGACTCCCACACCTGCTGTGCTCAGCTCAGCAATACGGCCGCCATCACCCCAGTGAAGCCCGGGGTATTAGCTGCTGAGATATGAGAGATGATGAAGGGGACCAAGACGGGCCAGACAGTGACCAGTGCCCACACCCGTCACCAGGGTCCCTGTGGTGGTCCAGCACCTCGTGCCCCTCAGGGAAGCAGATGGAGGCCTGGGCCCCGAGGAAGCGGGCACCCAACACCCGGCAGATGAGGCCCAACTGAAACCTGTTGGCAGCCACCAAATGGCTTTTCCTGCCAGAGAAACAGGCAGGAGGGCCGAGAGAGCGTGCAGTAGGGCACTTGCCTAGTTATCACTGACCCGGTCTATCCCTGCTCCCCATGTGCCACCAGGAGTGATCCCTGAGCACTTTCAGGTGTGGCCCTCCCCCCCAAAAAATAAAAACAGACTCAAAATGGATAAGAGGCCAGCGAAGACAGTACACGGATTAAGGTGCTGGCCGTACATGGCCAACCCTGGTTCACTCCCCAACACTGCACGGCGCCCCTGGAGCACCACCAAGAGTGATCCCTGAGCACTGCTATGTGTGGCCCAAAAATATGAAGGGAACAAAATGAAAGAGCAAGTGGACTTGGGAGGGGCCGGAGGTCATCCCCACCTGGGTGTGTCCAGCCCTCGGCCTGCTCCCTGGATCCATGAGCACGTCACCAGACTGTACTGCCAGAAGTGGTCCCAGTGGGGGAAAAAACCAAAAGACTGTTTTGAGCCGAAGCAACAGTTCAGGAGGGAGGGCGTGCCTTGCACGGGTTCCGCTCCCAGTACCACATATGGTCCTCCGGGCCTGCCAGGAGTGACCCCTGAGCATCACAAGTGTGACTCCAAAACAAACACTAACAGCAAGAGAAAGGTTCGAACACCAAAAAAGTGTTGTCTTGGCCCAGAAATAGTTTAAATGCAAAAAACAAGAAAGTGGGCCGGAGCGATAGCTCAGCGGGTAGGGTGTTTGCCTTGCACGCAGCCGCCCATGCAGGCCCGGGTTCGATCCCGGCATCCCATGTGGTTCCCGAGCACCGCCAGGAGTGATTCCTGAGTGCAGAGCTAGGAGTAACCCCTGAGCATTGCCGGGTGTGACCCAAAAAAGAAAAAAAAACACCCAAGAAAGCATTCACCGTGCCAGTCGGGGCAGAGGTCAGAGAGCCGCAGCAGCGGCCGGAGCGACACCACAGCGGGTAGGGCGTTTGCCTTGCACACAGCTGGCACGGATTCGATCCCGGCATCCCATATAGTCCCCACGCACCACAGGAGTGATTCCTGAGTGCAGAGCCAGGAGTGCAGAGCCAGGAGTGATTCCTGAGTGCAGAGCCCCTGAGCATCGCGGGTGTGACCCAAAAAACAAACAAGAACAAAGAAAGCCGCAGCAGTGACCCAGATGGTCTCAGGTGAGGGAGACCGCGGACCCTCCACTCCGGCTGTCACTGGGGTTCTGCTGGGGGCGAAAAGAGCTGGGAGTCCGCACGGCTGACTTCGGGAAGTGACAGCCAGCCGTGCCGGGAGCCTGCGGAGTCGGGCCCGGGCACCCTCGGGCCCACGCTCCCTGGGCCCAGCCCATGTGCGGTGAAGGACGGCTGCCAGACGCGGTGCCGAGGAAGGGGCTCCACAAGGTCAGGAGGGGCCTGGATAAGGTCAAGGCACGATGCTCTCAGAGAGGCCAGTGGGGTGAGGCTGGGCTCGGGGCCCAGTTGGGGGTCACCAGCACAGGGCTGGGGGCCGCTCCCGCGGTACTCGGGAACCACCGAGGGATCTCTACGTAGAGCTCCTGCCTGGAAGACGTCCCACTCAGGCCCCTGCCCAAGCTCCCTCACCGTCTGATACGTCCTTCCCAGCCTCTGAGCTATCACAGTCTGCCTGCTCGGAGACCTGAACCCACGTGCTGCGGCTTCAGAGCCCAGGGATAAGTGTGAAAGAATTACTGATTTAAGACCACCAGCTGGGGCCGGAGCATGAGCACGCTGGGAGGGCTTTTGCCTTGCACACGGCAGCTGACCCAGGTTCGCTCCCGGCATCCCATAGGGTCCCCGAGCACCACCAGGAGTAATTCCTGAGTGCAGAGCCAGGAGTAGCCCCTGAGCGCCTCTCAGTGTGGCCTAGCAACCAGTGCGCATGCCTTGCGTGTGTGAGATCCTGGTTAAATCCTGAACCCCTACAAACAAACTTTAAAAAATAAAAACTAGGAGCGAGAGTTCAGCCTAGTAGCCTCCAATGCTAAACCCCAACCTGGCAGCTTTCCATTCAGCCAGAAACCCGGAGAGAACCGAGCAATGATGGGCTGGGAAGACCCCCAAGCGCCGGGGCACCAGCCTGGCCTGAGGAGGGGGCCACTCAAACCGCCACAGCTCCCTGGGCCTGGGCACTGAGAGGTCAGGCCCGCACAGCCAGGCCAAGGACCCTGGGCATGTGCCCCCAAGCCCCTGCACACCAGCTGGGAGGCCCCCAACACCCCCCCAAAATACAGTGAGCATCACCGCCAGAACTATTCGGTCACCGCTACTGAACTCGCTGCCATGCAACTGACCAAATGGACCAGCAGAGCCCAACCAACACACGCCAAAGAACTGACTACATGAGGCCTCCCAGGCCAGGACCATGCTGGCCCCCGGCTCTGGCCATGACCGACCTCAGCAGAAGAGGACACAGAGAGTCTCAGGGTCTCACTCGCCTCCCAACACCAGAGTGGGAATCATTCCCAACCAACACCAAATTCAAACGATGCTCACCCCGAGGCCAGTGAGCTCTGGGGGACCTGGGCCGCCCCATGCGGGATCGATGGCGACTCACTTCCAAGTCCCTGGGAAGGACTGAGCTGGCCAGCAGCAGGGCATCCCCACCCCCAAACTCTCCCCTTTGCTCTGTCTTCCCACTCGAGCTCAGGCTTCCCTGAGACCCCCGCGCCACGCCCTGCCCACCATCCTCGCCTGCGCACATGCAGGGCCCCGAGTCATTAACTTTTACAGGAAAACCAAATAAAATCATGTCGAAGTTCCGCGGTGATGTCAGCCGCAGCCGGCCCCATTCATCTGACAGAATCCGATTAGCGCCCGAGCGGCGGCACTACCTGGAAAAGTGCTCGCAATCAAATAAAAAAATGATACCAAAACATTAACCTGATGGCTAAAAACTCCACACTGAAACGGTTAAAGTAATAAAGGAGCTTTCATTGAGTATTTTTATATTTCATTAGGCCCCAAATTGCCGAGGACTCCGGATGCATTTTCTAGAC
Organism: Cryptotis parvus; assembly: GCA_021461705.1. NCBI lineage: Eukaryota > Metazoa > Chordata > Mammalia > Eulipotyphla > Soricidae > Cryptotis > Cryptotis parvus. The sequence goes on from JAJIBD010003591.1 coordinate 140,661, forward strand.
TTTTGGTTCCTCAAATCAAATGCTCGCTTGGACCTTTATCCGCCCCTAACTAAAGGAAACAGCATTTCTTGTAAATTTGAATGAAAGGATGAAGCTTCTCTGGTGGCACTGATGTCACCGGCCCGGGGCGCCGACACCGCCACAGCAGCGGCCACCACCGGAAGCTCCTTCAGGTTCGTGTCCTGGCCTGAGCCTGCCCTGTCGCCATCAGCCTTTTCCCCAGGATTCTACCTCCCACAGATGCTGTTTCTGCTTCACCCGCTGGCACTCGGGGTTGTCAGGGAACAGACCCGGAGGGTGAGGGGGCAGAAGGGGGCAGAAGGAGCCGAGAGCCCCCGTGTCCCGCCTGGCCTGGCGTGGCCACACACAGCCCTCTAGCCTCCGTTTCCTTGTTTCCAGAAAAGCAGAGCTCGAGGGGCCACCCCTGAGCTCGCTCTGCGCTCGGTGGTTTCTCCCCACCATGCTGCTCTCACACGCCCGTGAGACCCGCAGGGTCACGACCTTCTGTCAAGATGATGGCAGAGTCCCGGCCGGGAAGCTGCTGCAGCACTAAGGTCCCAGACAGGAGACAGGAGAGGTGCCGGGACTACAGCCGGTGGGTGCGCTGGGTGCCCCTGGGGAGCCAACTCATAGCCTTGCACTGACAAAGCAGGCGGGTGAGCCATCGAGCCGCCGCCCAGACACCGCCTCCTGCCCGTCACTTCTCAGCCTGGGATACCCCCAGCCCGCCCAGAGCTCTCAGCCCCACCTCACTCACTCAAACTCAGCAGAGAGGAGGGGAAAGATGAAGACGAGCAGAACAAATCCCACCCAAGCGAGGACTTTACACACAGCTGCGCTTTTATTCCGCACTTGGTGAGCTCCTACCCGCAGAGGGCTCAGCGACTGCCCGTGAGCCGGAGCGACGGGCCCGTGGGGAGGGCGCTGCCCCCGCACACGGACCGCTGGGGCCCACTCCCGGCCGCCCACAGGGTGCTCCAAGCTGGGAGTGCCTAAGCACAGAGCCAGGACTAAGCCCTGAGTTGCCACTGGGTGTGGCCCCCAAAAAACCACCACCGACAACAACAAAACTGCGTTCAAGGGCCAGAGACAGTACAAGGGTGGGGAGTGGGGCTTAAGGCCCTCGCCTTGCACTGGCTGAGCCGGGTTCAACTCCTGCCGTCCCACCAGGATCCCTGAGCCACAGAGCCAGGAGTAAACCCGAGCACCGCCAAATAAACGCAAAACCAGTATATATAAAGAAAACTGGGGAAAGGAATCTACATATAGAAAACCAAAACTCGATTAGCTTGGGGTCAGCCGGCAGAGGTGAAGAGGCTGGGGCCACCCACGCCACCTGGCTCAGCGGATCTGAAAGCAGCCGTGCCTCCCCAGAACGACACTGAGTCACCGGCTGGCATTATATGACTGCACCTAGTAAAAGCAGAGCACATATAATCCACTTTTCCCTAATTCCCGGTCCAGAGTTTCCCGTGCTGCTGCTCGCTGGTGGATCCCAAGGACCGTCTAGAAAATGCGATGTTCAGAATGAGTCATGCCGGGGCGCCAGCCTCGGCGGTTTTCCTGAACTGCACAGACACAGTTTTTATTCAAGTTAGATTAAGCAGCAGGAAGGCAAAGATTAAATAATGAATAGGTAGCAAGCATTCACTGGGTCTCCTCCACACTGCACCAGGCACTTAGAAACCCAAGCCGAGCGGCGGCGGCAGTGAGCCATGTCACCGGCAGGCCGGGCGGCCGAGGAAGGAGCCCGCCCACCCCCACCCGAACACCCCCTCTGAGGTGGCCGGTCGCGTGGAAGTAGCCTGCCCACCCCTACCCGAGCACCCCCATCGAGGTGGCCGGTCGCGTTATACGCAGCAGCTGTCTCCTTTCCCCGTCCAGAACATTCTGATTGATGCACTTTCTGAAACAATTCGGGTGAGGAGCTAGGACAGGCCCTGTCACTTGGCTATCTTCTCCATAAAAGCATTTCCTTACTCTTATTAACTAAATGCGGCGCCCAGCGCCTTGACACACAGAGGCCCGGCGAATCCTGCTCTTAAGCTCCGTAAGAGTAGCCGGGCCCTTTCTGGGCGAGCAGGGGCTACACCTGTAATGTCAGAATGCATTAGCCATAATCAAGGCCACGGTAATGCACGGGACGGCTTCACGGCCACGTCACGCGAGTGGCCAAATCCAATCAAATGTGGCCACTCCAGGGCCGCGGCCAGCACGCGGAGGCCAGCGCGGGTGACGCGCGCCACTTACTGGAAGCCGCTGGCAAGAGAAAGTGAGCCGCTGCTTTGTAGTCCATAATGGACGGGGGGATGTTCTACCGGCCCATAAATGGCTTGGCACCCTTCTTTCCCAGGGGATTACCTAGAAATTCACTTAACATGAAGAACAGAGGGAGGGACAGCAAGAGCGGAGGACAGGAGGGACCGTCTCCCCTCAGCCCCGTCCTCACAGCAGCGTGTTTCTCAGGGGTACCCAAGTCCGGCAGCGCTGCGCCCCCATCCCAAACTCGGCCCCTCTCCCGCCCCTGCCTGGCCCTGCTCCTCATCTGCAAAATGGAACCAAGACTGCTTCAAGACTCGCCAGAGTGTTACAGGGAATAATTAGTTAGCATTTATATCCCACTTTTGATCTTCAAAGTGGGATTATTAGACTATAAACTCGAGTAGATGTGGTTTGAAAAAAGTCTTTTAAAAAAAGGGCTAAAATAAAGCATGAAAGCCCACTGGAGCAGCAAAGCCGGCTGACGCCAGCCCGCAGCCTCCTCTCGGCACCCACTTTCTGCCCTGCATGTGGAGACACAGTGTTTAAGGAGATGGGGTGGGGGAATGGAAGGAGAACAGAAGGAAGGAGGAGGAGGAGGCAGGAGTAAGGTACTGATAAGAACGTCAAGGGGAGGAGGATGAGAAGCAAAGCAAAGGCAACAGGCAGTGGGGAAAATAAATACAGAGGAGCAAAATCAGAGAGAGGGGGAGAAAAACAAATAAAAATGGGAAGTTTCACTAGCACAACCACGTTGTGGCCTGTTTGGGGAGGGAAAGGCCTCAGTGAAAGAAAAGAAAAGTTCAAGTCGCCCAGACTGGCGGGAGGCGGCTGGGGCCACCCGGGAGGGGCAGGTGAGGGGGCGGGAGCGCCTCGCAGAGCTGGAGGGTCATTACCGAGCGGCGCGAGGGCCCGATGCTGTGCCGGTCAATCCATTTAACGCTGCCCTGCGCATTTACAGAGCAGCGCCTCTGACAGAATAAAGGCTCATAAACACGCAGAAATTGGGTTAGACCCGTTTGAATTCCTGCCAAACGATGGTTCGGAAAAATGAAGCTCTATTTTAATTAGCCGGATTCGCGAGTGATTTGATAACGGCAGGTGCTGTCTGCATGCTTTCAGCCCGATGGGCTCCACGTCCATGAACCTGGAGCGGCTTTGATGCGATCAGGAATTTCCTTTCTGCCCCGACATGCCAGGCCCAGGGGCAGCCCCTCCGTGGGGCTCTATTTACCCGCACGTTTGTATTTCCGACCATGCAGAAGAGGCAGGCGGCCGGGCAGCAGGGGTCAGAGGCCAAGTCTCAGAGTCCCCGGGAGGCACCCGAGACCCTCTCATGGTGGCAGGGAAAACAGGGCCGGGCAGGGGCCTGAGAGAACGCCCTGCAGGGCAGCACCAGAGCGACATAGCACAGGACCTCCAGGTGTGACGCAGTCGGGAGAAGAGGCCGTCACACTGCCCGCAGCGCATGACCAGGCAGCCTGAGGTCACCAATCCCCGCCGAGCCGGGTGGCAGTGCTTGGGAAGGAGAATTGCAAGAGGCCCAGCCAGGCCCTGGCGATCTCCCCCCACCCGCCCCCTGCACAACTCTCTCCTCCACGGCGCATTCTGCTGGCTTCGGAGCACTCGCGGCCCTGGGCACAGAGCCGGCAGCTGCAAGGCTGCAGAACACAGCTACCCGCCTCGCCTCTGCCTCTCCGAGGAGCCCTGAGCAGTTAATGACCTGTCAGGGGGCACAGCTGGGCTCAGAAAGGGACGCTCGACCCACCCGCGATGTGTGCCCGGCTCTGGCTGCATTTCGGGGGTTAGACGCTGGAACGTCCCCAGTGCCCCCCCCCAGCTTGATGGCACAGAGTGCAGGGGAGGGGGCAGAGTTCAAGAGTTCTGACGGACTCCTTCGACAGAAGAGGGGTTGCGGCAGGAAGAATCTCTCTCTCGCTCGCTCGCTCACTCACTCTCTCTCAACTCCCACCCCAGGAGGACAAAACGGACAGCCAAGATGCCCTTCACACCATATCCTGGTCGCTGCGCTAACAAGCCGGGCGCTGTAAATCAAGGATGAGGCCCGCGCGGAAAGCGAAGGAGAAACGTCTCTTCTGGAAGGAACCGAGCCGGTGCTGCCGGCTTCTGAATCAGTGTCTCAGGCCACGCGGCAGGCAGGCAGCTGGTGGCCCCAGCAGCTGCGCGGAGAAAGACGTGGTGGTTATATAGATACAGGCCTTCCTCAAAAGTTAGTTATTTCTCGAGCCCACTCCGCTAAAGAGAGGCTGCAATCTGACTGAAATTGCCATCTGACTGTTGTAGAATGCGTCCGTGACCGCCCGCGGATTTCTGCTCACAGTCACAGACTTCCCCCAGACCCCCACAGGGGAGAGGGGCAGGACAGCAGGAAAGACCCCGACCTCCGTCTGGCCCCCGAGCCCCCAGGAGTGAGTCCTGAGCACCATTGGGTGTGGTCCAAGGAACAGTGGAGGGCAGAGATGCAGAGGACCAGCTTGAAAACGCATGCCGCCCGGGTTCGATCCCCAGCATCCCATATGGTCCCCGAGCACCGCCAGGAGTAATTCCTGAGTGCAGAGCCACGAGAAACCCCTGAGCATTGCTGGGTGTGACCCAAAAAAGAAAAAAAAAAGAAAATGCCTGCCTGGACACCACACACGGGCACCGAGCTGTTGCAGGCCCCCCCCCACCCGCAGAGCTAAGGGGAAATGGAGGCAAAGCTGCAGCAGACAGTCTCTTGTCTCTTTCTGGAGGGCCCCGGAAGGCCTTGGCTCCCCCCCACTCCCCAAACCCCCATGAGCCATGAGCAATGAACAGAGTCGCAGGCAACAAAAGCCAAAAAATAGCAAAAATAAAAGTGCAAAACCAAATTCACAAAGCAGAGCCACACAAAGGAGGGGCGGGAGAGACAGAGACAGAGACAGAGAGACAGAGACAGAGACAGAGAGACAGAGACAGAGAGACAGAGAGAGAGACAGAGAGAGACAGAGACAGAGAGACAGAGAGAGACAGAGAGAGACAGAGACAGAGAGACAGAGACAGAGAGACAGAGACAGAGAGACAGAGACAGAGAGACAGAGAGAGACAGAGACAGAGAGAGACAGAGACAGACAGAGAGAGACAGAGAGACAAGAGAGACAGAGACACAGACAGAGATAGAGAGAGACAGAGACAGAGATATAGAGAGACAGAGAAAGACAGAGACAGAGAGACAGAGAGAGACAGAGACACAGAGACAGAGAGACAGAGAGAGACAGAGAGAGACAGAGACACAGAGACAGAGAGATAGAGAGAGATAGAGAGACAGACAGAGACTGAGACAGACAGACAGAGACAGAGAGAGACAGAGACTGAGGCACGCGAGCGAGCACCAGCGCGGAAGGGGTCAGCAGGCGAAGAATCGCGTGTAACTGTGCTGGTCAAGGGGCCAGCCTGGACTTCCCACACGGCCTGGCGCTGCCGGCGCACACAGAGAGTAACCGTAGACATGGAGGGCAGCGGAGGGGCAGCCCGGGGGGACGCGGCCCCAGGAGCCCCGCGGGGGCACTGCCTCGGCTCCCCACTAGCCCTGTCCCGGAGGAAGCTCCCAAGGGCCCTGATGCCCTACAGCTCCCCAGCACAGCCGCAGAGGCGAGACCCTCACAGCCAAGTTTCTGTCTTTCGTTCTGTCCCCAGCATGAATCTGAACTTGAAGGTCTGCGGGGGGATCCTGCCCACGCCTGAGCCGATCTGGCCCCACCACATTCCTGCTCGGCCCCACCTCTCCTGCCTCCCTGCAGTTTCCAGAACGCAGCTGCAGAGATCTCTTAAAATTCAGATTTCTAGCACCTATATAATTACAGGCGCTGGAGCCAGGCTCCTTTAATTAATGAACCTGACTCCTCTCTCTTCAAAGGGGAAGTGTGTGAGGGGCTGGGGGAGTTGTACTGACCCCCCACTCACTCTATATCCCACTCGCCCGGTTGCTCCCAGGCCCTCCCCGCCCCACCCAAGTCCCGGGGTGGCGTAGCAGTCAAGGTGACAGCAGGCAGGGAGGGCGAGAGGCTCCCTGGTCACAGCCAGCAGCCAAAGAGATTTGCCCCATCCCTGATGTCCTCCAGCAGGAAGCTGAGGAGGCGGGGTGCAGGAGGGGGCTGGAGCAGTTCCAGGCTCCAGGTGGGGACGGACACTCCTAAGCCCGTGGTCCCCACAACCTGGGGAGAACTCAGCACTCTCCACACGTGGGAAACTGAGTCCCAGTGTGTGCTCGACGGGGGTGGGGCGTGGTCCTCCCCCCACTCAGAAGCTCGGCGACACGCGCCAACGAGCACGTGTAAAGTTTGTCTCTGGCCGACTGTTTATGTCTGCGGCTCGTGCCAACACAGCCTATAGGCCTGGTCTGAGCAAGGGGGAGACGCAGGCTTGCAAGCGTGCCGAGGCCGGGCAGGCCGGGCTGGGAACAGAGCTAGGAGACAGCACAACACAGGCTGGGACCGGACCAAGACGAGCAGGTCGGGTTTCCGGGAAGGGACTTGGCCAGCTGGAGAGAGGCGGAGACAGCGGCCACCCATCACTGCCACATCTCCAGGGTGCCAGGGCCCCAAGCCCTGTCTGTGGCCTAGGTGAGCTCCGACCTAACCAACAGCCACATCCCCGCCATCAGCAGGGACCCTGGTCACTGCAGGGGCTCGGCAGACATCGCCTTTTACCCCGGGCCCTTCCCAGCGGGCACCAAACACCGTGTGCATGTCCACCAAGGGGCACAATTTTCAAAGAACGGGGTGGGGGGGCTGAGCCAATGGTTAAGCCTCTCAGAGCAAGCAGGGGCACTGGGCTGAGCCGTGCCCACCCAGAGACACCGCAGGGCCTCCTCTCTGCTCGCCAGGGACCAGGGCAGCACCCCACACTCCACCCGCTTGGCTCGGCAGCCAGGGGCAGGCAAGAAGCATTTCGGTGGACGCTTTTCCCACCCAGACTTCCCCCCAAGCTCACGTCTCTATGAAGTGGGGAGCGCTTGCTTTCCCCCAACAGACACTCAGAAGCACAAGTCACGTGTGAGCAGGAAGCAGACGAGGGCGGCGGCAGCCAAGACCGTGGACAGCAGGACTCCTGGCCGGGCACCCACAGCAGCCGGCCAGGCCCCCTCTCTCCTGGGTGCCTCAAGGGGAAATCACCCATCGATCCCGGGACACACGCGCCCAGGACCCATCCCTGACCTCGGAACAGCCTCAAACTCCTGCCTGCGCTTTAATGTTTAAATTATTAAATGCATTAATGTATTTACATTATTCAAGTCTTATGTGCATTTTTCTAAGATAATTTATGTATAAGAGTTTGAATGTCCATGACTGTTAATGTCTACAACCCTTCCTGTTCGTTATTGATTCTGGGAGAAAAAAAAAAAGTCAGAGTTTTAATGCCTTATTTTTAATGTATTAAGAGTCTGAATAAGTGCATTCTCTTTTTTCTTTTGTAATTTCATAATTTAAGTAGTGCATTTATTAAACTGACACAGTATGAATTGTGGTGAAGCCTGGCACGGCTCCACGCTGCTGGAGCAGCCGGCGGAGAGCGGGGCTGCAGGGCTCGGGCCTGTGCTCTCCAGCCCCGCAGGCTCTCCCCCGTGGCCCTTCCCGCTGCTCTGCTCTGCTCCCCGGGCTCCACGCGGGGCTCTTGTCCATGCACAAGTTCAAACTCGCTAGGACACGGTCACGTTGCAGTAGGGAGGGCGGAAAGGGGGGTGGGGGGGGGTTGGGACGACCCAACAGGACCCGCCCGGCTCAGCCAGGACTCAGGGCCAGCAGGTGGGGCTGGGCCGGAGGGATCACCCAGAGCAAGAGCGATCCTGGTCCAAAGTCAAGGGGTCACAGACGCAGGCCCACTTCCTGCCCTGCAGACCCGGCACCCCCTGCTGAAAATCCCTTTCCAAAAGGAGCCAGCAGAGCGCGACAGCGACACCCGATGGCCTGTGGGCTCCAGCCCGGCCCCCCTGCTCCCCACCCCTGGCCGGCCCCAGCAGAGCTCAGGCCAGCTGCAGGTGAAGGAACACGGACAGGAAGGCGGGTCAGCGACCCCTCGCGGCTAAGTTTCCTGAGAGCGAGCAACAGGCCCGTGTGTGCTCACACACACGCAGAGGCACACACATGCGCGCACACACGTGTACCCGAGAAACGCCGGGTTTGCTTTGGGATTGCCTCCAGATCTGAGAACATGAGCATTTCCAGGCTCTCTGCACATGTTATTTCAGATTTGCACTCCCTTCCTTTTTTTTTCCCCTATTTCTTCCCCGGAATTTCTTCGTTCCTTATTTCCTCTTTTCGTTTTTGGGCTACTCATTACCATTCTTTAACTGTTACAATTTATACCAGCATATAATGTTAAATAATTACAGGGAGCGGAGCTCACTCTAGTGAGGATATAAACGCGCTGTGGGAATCTACAGATTTAAACAAATAACACTCGCGGCAGGGGGTGAGCGGATGAATTAGCATTAATATCCGGCCTGGGAGATCCCAGCGCACTGGTACTGCTTAAATACAGATCTTTTCTGGAACAGTCAATATGACAGCTCCCGGGAATACGGCCCCTTCCCTCCCCCAGTCAATATCGCAGCCAGTGAAAATAGAAACGTCCCTACAGCGGTCGATAGAGCAGCCCGCTAAAATAAACCCTTCCCTTTTAAGGGCTGTATAATAGTCAGCAAATGGAAGAACTGGTACCCAGTTGGGAGCTGGGCAGAGCAGCCGAGGGATCATCAGGCCGTGAGCAGAAGGACGCCTGCCCCCCGCCAACAAGGCAAAAAGAGACCCACAGCCCAGGTGGGGAATGGAGGGCAGGGATGGGGGAGCAGGGTGGTCACAGGGCAGGAGCGCCCAGGGTGTCCACAGCGTCCCCTCCCTAGCTGAGCTGGTGATGGCTCCTTGGTCGGGAGGGAGGGAGGCACCGGGTGAGGTCACGGCCAGGGCCGGGGTCTCCCTGCCTCAAGCTGAGCGGGCAGTTCTGCCCCCCACTCCACAAGTCTCCGTCACAGACCCGTGGTCCACGTGGGATTCCCCTGCTGGCCATCAAACACCCTGGAGAGAAAATTCCCCTGCAATAGTCCTCCGCCCCGTGGAGCTGCCAGAGGGCGCCGGCGCCTCAACTCTGCTGGGCTGGATTCGGGGTGACAGCACACAGCCCGGGATGCTGCTCTGAGCAACGCCGCCGAGGGCCCGGCGGGACCCAGCCCCCTTCATTAAGATGCCACAATCTGTCTGCCATCCTCGGGGTGGAGACAGGAGGAACCGGCTTCCGGGCCAGGTGCTGAGCGCCCAGCGAGGCGCGTGCCATCAATCAGGCGGCTCCAGCGAGTGCAAAGGCGCCGGCAGCTCTGGGGGAGCTTCTGCAGCCAGCCTGGTCCCAGCCCAGGTGGGTGCCCCGGCAGGGGGCTTCTAGCCTCCAGGGTTCCAGCCAAAGACCGCAGAGGAGAGAAACGGGTCAAGAAGTGACCGGCATGGCCCAGGGTCCCTGTGTGTCCCTCGGAGGCCGTGGTGGGCCTTCAAGAGCGGCGAAGGCTGAGGGGAAGAGGGGGTCATCCTGACACCCACTAATTCGGAAAATGTCGCCCCATGGACGTGAGCCACTGTTAAGGCGCCGTAGCTTCTAGCGCTAAAGCCAGTGGACACGGCCGCGTGTGGGCAGGTCCACTGTGGAGCCTGGGAGGAGAGGGGCGCCCCCAAGGCCGACAGCCCTGATAACCCGCGCTGGCAGAGTCTGGGCCGGCCTCACCGCGGCATTCACGGTTTAGAGCCGCTCGGGCCTCTTAGGGAAGCGACAGTTGCAGTAGAGCAAACAGGGTGAGTCATCGGGCCTGCAGCTTTGGAAAGGGGCTGTTTCCGACAGCCGGCAAAGCCAGTGCCCGAAGTGAGAGCAGGACGGGCAGGGAGCAGCGCCCCAGTCGGCAGGGTCGAAGCCACAGTCTTGAAAGGCCGGAGCGGTCCGCGCCGCCATGCTGCCCCACGCTCCTCGCAGAACACGCCTCCTTGGCACAGCCTCACGCGGGCAGGGGCCCGGAACTGGGCATGTGGACGCGTTATGCTGCGCCCGAAGCCGCCAGTCAGCCCCCAGCCCCCGCGCCTCACCAGCTCCCTAAGTGTGTGCATGCGTGATCTACACACCTGTAAGCGCGCACCTATGCACACAGCCCCATGTATGTGTGCATACGTGTTCCTAGGCACATGTCTGTATGCCCACAAGGGCCCAACAGCAGGAACACAGGCCCAGCCTATAAGAAGCCCAACAAAGCGCGGGGGGTGCCAAGAACCCAGGACACAAACCACAACACTCTTGGCTGGAATAGCAGAGCTCAGGGGACGCCCTCCCCACCTCAGCACAGCAGGGGGCCCAGGGCAGAGAGGGAAGCGGGCACAGGGCAGGGTGGGCAGGGTGAGCAGCAGGCACAGGGCAGGGTGGGCAGCGGGCACAGGGCAGGGTGGGCAGCGGGCACAGGGCAGGTGGGCAGCGGGCACAGGGCAGGGTGGGAAGGGGGCCAAGGGCAGGGTGGGCAGGGCAGGCAGCGGGCACAGGGCAGGGCGGGCAGCGGGCACAGGGCAGGGTGGCAGGGCAGGCAGCGGGCACAGGGCAGGGCGGGCAGCGGCACAGGGCAGGGCGGAAGCGGGCACAGGACAGGGCGGCAGCGGCATAGGCAGGGCAGGCAGCAGGCACAGGGCAGGCGGGCAGTGGGCACAGGGCAGGGCGGGCAGCGGGCACAGGGCAGGGTGGGCAGCGGGCACAGGGCAGGCGGGCAGTGGGCACAGGGCAGGGGCGGGCAGTGGGCACAGGGCAGGCGGGCAGTGGCATAAAGGAGGCCTCCTGGACAAAAATCGGACCAAGGCTCTCACTGGGAGCTACAGTGATGCTCCCCTGCAGGGCCTCTGTGGCCTGATCTCCAGAGACAGTGGATGGTACCGAGGCCACTCATCTGCGACCTGGAAAGAGGTCCACGGGGCTCTGGGACCACGTCCCTGGCGCAAGTCTCGTTGCGCGCCCCAGAGGGCAGGCTGGGAAGAGGCCCGTGCAGGAGGGGCAGCCCCGGGAACCCCGGGCAGGGCAGCAGCGGGCGGGGACACTGGCTGGCCTCGAGAGGCGGGCAGCCGGGCGACCACAAACCGCGCGCGGCCGCCTGCCCTGTTGATCTATAATTGGCCAGTCTGTGACGGAGCTACCAATTACCTCCCGGGCCTGTGTTTAGTCCACAGACAAAGGGAAGCAGGAGAGCCAGTTAGTAATGAGTAAGTAATGGCCACTAAAATACATTGTGTTTTATAGAGCTGCTTCGGTAGGAAAAGCCATTCGGAAAATAAAAAGTGCAAGAATAAAATAAGCTGGAGAAACTCAATTTTCCTCTCCCTTCCTCCCAAAGCCACACTTAGGATAAAATGAGGTTTGGGCAGGTTAATCCTTATGAGGTAAGAGAAAAAATGATTAAGTACATTAAAAAAATCAATTGTACATTAAACCAAATCCAGGAACTGCGAAAACAAACACCGCTCGGCCCCTCGGCTGGCGTTAGCTCTGCCAGCGGGGCCAGAAAGGGGTGTCCCCGACTGCAGAGCCCACGGGACCCTGAAGATCAGCCGAGAGGCGGGAGAGGCAGGGCGGGGCGGGAGGCCCAGCCACCAGGGTGTCAGGCAGAATAAAGTTATTTCTAGGCATCACAAAGGGGAGAAATCAAATGTCTTCTCCACGGGGCCCGGAGGGCAGGCAGAATTCTTCAAAAAATCCAATAGAAATAGCAGCAGCGCTAATGATGACCACTGGATAAACAGAGTTATAGAGCACTTGGCTGTCAGGCCGCTTTGCTGGTATTCCTGGTTATTTCTTCTGTTCATTAGCAGATTCTATTAAGTGCCATTTGTCAGGCAGACGAGAGAACGGGAGGAGAGAGGTCACGGCTTTGTCTTCAGCCAAGCCAGGGGCTGGCAACGCCCACCCTGGTGAGCTCAGGGTGCCAGCGCCCAGGGGAGCCCGGGGAACGCCAGCCAGACGTCACAGCGGGAGGAAGGCCCACTCCTGGGGTCAGGGGGCAGCGCCAGCCTCAGGTGACACGGCACAGCGGCCACACGTCGGCCTCAGACCCGGAGTCTAGGAGCAAACGGCAAACAGCGCCTCAGACCCCGGAGTCTAGAGCAACGGCCATCAGCGCCTGCGCGCACTGTGCGGGAGGGCCGGCGAGGAGGCCCAGCTGGAAAGGGGCCCGTCCACCAGGGTAGAGCGTGGGTGGCGCCCAGTGGCACCAAGAAGGCAAGATTTTAAAAGGGGGCTTTAAACACAGCTGCCGTGCCTCCAAAGCAGCCGAGCCTCGGGGCAAGGGGCCCCTGTGGAAGGGCCTGGCTGGAGGGGGCAGGGGTGCAGGGAGAGCAGAGGTGAGCGTCTGCAGGCGGTGGGGTCGGGGTGCATGGGGATGGGGGGGCCCTGGGAAGCTCAGGGAAGTGAGCCCCGCCCGCAGAGCTGCTAGCGCCAAGGCGGGGAGGAACCGTGAGCCGCCGCTGCCCCCTGGAGGCGGCAGGCGGTAGCGCACCGAGATGAACAGACCCCATCCTCGCACCCCTCAGGGTAGAGGTGTGAGTGGCGGCGCCCCCCTGCAAGCACGCATGCGCGGGGGCCACATCACCCGCGGTGGATTAATAAGTACCTTTCGCTCGTGAGGAGGAGAGGCCCGGCAGCTCAGAGGGCTGGGAGAGAGTGCACCCATCCCCGCAGTCCCTGCGTCCAGCTGGGCAGGGCCCACTCTGGCTGCGGACACCCCCTTTCTAGCCATGGGGGCACCCAGGTGCTGGGGCCGGGGGCCGGGAACACTCCCGGTTTGATGGGATTAAGCGAGATGACAGAAACAAGAGGACCCGGAGGCCAGCCCCTGCCGCAGGACGGCCTCACGGCCTATTAATCAGGGCTGGTAATTGGTCAGCTAATCGAAAAGTCGGTTAAAGCAGGGAATCATTAAAAACGGGGCCTGCCTCGCAGCACCGTCCCATCCCGCATTAACTCAGACCCTATAAACGTACAGTCATTTGCTAACCTTCTGATGTCGCGCCAGGAGCGCCTCTTTGAGTGCAGCCGGGACCACGGTTCCCAGGCGTGGTTCCGACACATGCCCCGCCCCACCACACCCTTCCAAGAACAGGGGTGAAGGGCCCTCGGCCCCAGGAGCTGCCCGACGCCTCGCCTCCTCCAGGGCAGACTGACGACAGCCTCAGTCACTCCCAAAGCGCCTGGTCTGGGCCCTCTCGAACCCTCTCCCGTGTCTTCCGACAGAGCAGTCCGTCAGGCGCTGCCGGTGCCCACTCAGGCACCTCCCAACAGAAAAAAATATACATCACTTGGCAAGTGCACCTGGCAGGACAAACTGGCCCCTCGGGCTGGCACGGCGCAGGGCGGGGGGCACGGTTGGCCCAGGTCCCCGCGACTCGGAGCAGAGGGTCAACACCAAGGGGTGTGTCTGCACAAGCTCAGAGCACTGAGCTGGGAGGAGCGCCTGAGACCCAAAGAGAACAGTGTTTAGGGACCGGACCTGCGGCTCGGGGCGCGGAGACTCCTGGGCCCTGGGTGGACCCCCAGACCTGCAGACACCGATGCAGCAAGAGCATCTTCACAGCTCCCACCGCCCGGCCCGGAATGACTCTCAAAGGACGACAGGCCAAGGAAACGGCACGGGAGCGCAGAGGAGGGGGGCCTGGTGCTTAACAGACGCGCCTCCCCGCCCCTGCTCTGCGAAGTCATTCTGACGGAAACAGCATAAACTCATAGAACCCACCTCAGACCTCCTGGGGTGGAGAACCACTGACACCTCCTGCCACGCTCAGGCCACACACAGGCCATGCCCAGGCCACACACAGGCCACGCCCAGGCCACACACGGCCACGCCCAGGCCACGCCCAGGCCACACACGGCCATGCAAGGCCACGGCCAGGCCACACCCAGGCTACACCCAGGCCACACCCAGGCCACGCACAGGCCACACCCAGGCCACGTCCAGGCCATGCATAGACCACACTCTGGCCACACACAGGCTGGAAGGAACCCAGGAAAAGGCCTGAGGTGAGCGGGAATGGGGTGAGCATGACCCAGCTGCCCAGGGTACACACAGAAGGGGGTAAAGCCACCAAAAGAGGGGCCCCCGAGGGAGCCCACCCCAGGGCAAGTGGGGCAGGCCGGCTCCTCGGGCTCTGGGTGTCAGGCCCGGTGCGGAGCAGCAGAGTTGGTCGGGGGCCCAGCAGAAATCTCACTCCACCAAGGGGCAACCAGGCCTCCTCAGCTCTCTTGAGGTTCCCGGGGCCAGATGTGGCCGGGTGACATCGGGTTTCTCCACGCAGTTGCCTGGGTTTGCCCTTCCTGCGGGTCATGCCTGAGGACCCTTTAACAGAGGCGCCATGTGGCCGGGGCAGTGGTGACGCCGGAGAAGATAGGCGGTGAGGGTGAGCCAGGAACGGGGAAGCTCAAGCCCGTCTCACACCTCCCCAGGGAGAAGGCGGCGGGTGACCCTCACCAGTGACAGGAACTGGGGCAAACTCAAAGGCCGGCTGTGAGAGCAGAGCCCCCGAGTGTAAACAAAGCTGAAGCACTATTTCAAATTCCGTTTCCCTAATTATTACTCCCAGGAGTTTCGATTCATCTAATAATTATTTGTAAGAGGATACCTTAAACCTGAGAAAACAACCTCTTCAATTTACCTGGACGCGAAAGAACTTCAGGGCGCCGCTGCCTGAGTCTGGGGCGGGAAGCAGCAGGACCCACACCCGAAGTGGCCACAGATCAGACGCGCCCAGGAGCAGGGCGGCCACTCACGGGCTCGTCCATCTCCAGCTGTCACCACCCCCAGGGGCCGGCCCAGCTCGGGACAGCCGGGGGAGGCCCGGCTCTGAGGGGGAGATGGGGGGCCCGGCTCTGAGGGGAGATGGGGGGGCCCGGCTCTGAGGGGAGATGGGGGCCCGGCCTGAGGGGAGATGGGGGGGCCCGCTCTGAGGGGGGGGAGATGGGGGCCCAGCTCTGAGGGGAGATGGGGGGGCCCGGCTCTGAGGGGGAGATGGGGGCCCGGCTCTGAGGGAGATGGGGGGCCCGGCTCCTGAGGGGAGATGGGGGTCCAGCCTGAGGGGAGATGGGGGCCTGGCTCTGAGGGGAGATGGGGGGGCCCGGCTCTGAGGGGAGATGGGGGGGGCCCGGCTCTGAGGGAGATGGGGGCCCGGCCTGAGGGGAGATGGGGGGGTCCAGCTCTGAGGGGAGATGGGGGGGCCTGGCTCTGAGGGGAGATGGGGGCCCCGGCCTGAGGGGAGATGGGGGGGCCCGGCTCTGAGGGGAGATGGGGGCCCGGCCTGAGGGGAGATGGGGGGCCCGGCTCTGAGGGGGAGATGGGGGCCCGGCTCTGAGGGGAGATGGGGGCCCGGCTCTGAGGGGAGATGGGGGGTCCAGCTCTGAGGGGAGATGGGGGGGCCTGGCTCTGAGGGGGAGATGGGGGCCCGGCTCTGAGGGAGATGGGGGCCCGGCTCTGAGGGGAGATGGGGGGCCGGCTCTGAGGGGGAGATGGGGGGCCCGGCTCTGAGGGAGAGATGGGGGGGCCCGGCTCTGAGGGGAGATGGGGGCCCGGCTCTGAGGGGAGATCGGGGGCCTGGCTCTGAGGGGGAGATGGGGGGGCCCGGCTCTGAGGGGAGATGGGGGGGGCCCGGCTCTGAGGGGGAGATGGGGGGCCCGGCCTGAGGGGGAGATGGGGGGGCCCGGCTCTGAGGGAGATGGGGGGCCCGACTCTGAGGGGGAGATGGGGGGCCCAGCCTGAGGGGAGATGGGAGGCCCGGCTCTGAGGGGGAGATGGGGGGCCCGGCTCTGAGGGGAGATGGGGGCCCGGCTCTGAGGGGGAGATGGGGGCCCGGCTCTGAGGGGGAGATGGGGGGGGGCCCGGCCTGAGGGGAGATGGGGGGCCTGGCTCTGAGGGGGAGATGGGGGCCCGGCTCTGAGGGGAGATGGGGGGGGGCCCGGCTCTGAGGGGAGATGGGGGGGCCCGGCTCTGAGGGGAGATGGGGGGCCTGGCTCTGAGGGGAGATGGGGGGCCCGGCTCTGAGGGGAGATGGGGGGCCCGGCTCTGAGGGAGAGGGGGGCCCGGCTCTGAGGGGAGATGGGGGCCGGCTCTGAGGGGAGATGGGGCCCGGCTCTGAGGGGAGATGGAGGGGCCCGGCTCTGAGGGGAGATGGGGGGGCCCGGCTGTGGGGGGGAGCCGAGTTCCACCACGAGGAGCCCTGGTTTCAGGCTCTTTCTCACACAGGGATCCCGCCCAAAGTTTCCCAGTAGCTGCTGAGAGGAGAGCCAGGGAGTGACCACCCCGGAGCACCGTGCAAGAGTCACCCCGAGCACCAGGATGAGTCACCCGAGCACCACCAGGTGTGGTCCCAAGAACACAACGAGGAAGGAGCAGGTTCGGTTTGTCTCCCCAGGATGTCGGCCCATGCGGCAGCAAAGGAGCCGGTGGAGGCAGGGGGTCTCGGCTGCACAGACCTGGCTCTGCCCGCGGCATCCACCCTGGGAGAGCCACAGGCGCTGCTGAGTCAGGCTGGCTGCTTGCGTTGTGAGAAAAACAAGATACAATTTCCTGGGCCAGAGCAACAGTCCAGCGTGAGGGCATTTTCCCTGGACGCAGCTGACCTGGGTTCGATCCCAGCATCCCATATGGTTTCCTGAGTATCGCCAGGAGTAATCCCTGAGTGTCACTGGGTGTGACCCAAAAGGAAAACGAAAACAAAAAACACAATTTCCTGAAATCTCAGGGTGGCAGGTTCTGCTGCCCCCGTGCTGGTAAAGCACATCTGTGAATAAGCCACTGAAGGCATTTTCTTTCCAGGATCAGGGTGTTACGACAGCACCTTGTATGTGGCTGACCAAGGTTCACCCCCAGCACCTAACGTCCCCAACAGCGCCAGGCGTGATCCCTGAGCAGAGCCAGGAGTAAGACCTGAGTAACGCCAAGTCTGGCCCAAACAAAACCCTCAGAGAGTTTGTATTTCCTTCCAAGTGCTCAGAACCAGAGAAAGGTCAGCAGGTAAGCTGCTGGCTTTGCTGCGTGGCGCACCGGATTCCGCCCCACAGGGCCCCTGCCCTATGCCTGAAGCGATCCCCGAGCACAGAAGCAGAGTCACCAGGAACGCTGCTAGGGTGGCCCAAAACAGAAGCCAAGAATCTCTGAAAGCGCCTGTGGCCACACAGAGACTCGCCGAGGTGCAAGCATCGCCCGCCGAGCACCCAGCGAGCAGCTCTGACACCCGCCCAGGGCCTTCACCCAAGTCCAGTAACCACAGCAGCACTACCCAGGCTGGTCAGGGACAGAAACATGCCAGGCGGATCCAGGAATGGCCCCCAGGCCCTCCCTTGGGAGACCCTCAGGCCAGGCTCCTGGTTCATCACAGCCGGGCCATGGATGACTGGCCTCTTCTTTGCTGGCCTTGACCCAAAGACAAGTCAGGAGTCCCCAGCAGGAGACCTGGAGCCTGGCAGTCGGAGAGCAGATACGCGTGGGAGAACCCAGCCAGCCTCCATGCTGGCCTCTGGGAGAAGCGTAGGACACAGGGCCAGCCCTGGGGAGGGAGGGGCGGGCCCAGACACCCACTTCCGGACCCACACGGACCCTCCTTCTCTCCGGAGCCCTGTGATGAAGTCACGCCTGAACCAGGCAGCGGTAAAGCTACTGACCATCTTCCAAGGGGTCAGAGCCACAGTACAGGGGAGGGCGCTTGCCCGCACACAGCCAACTCAGGTTGATCCCACATCCCTGAGTATGGTCCCCAGAGCCAGCTGGGAGTCAGCCCTGAGCACCGCCAGGGGTGGCCTAACGTCAAACAAAAAGGATGAACAATCGACACTAAAACCAGGTAATGACAAAGAGCACACAGGGACCAAAGTCACCGAGACCAAGGGCACAGAGGAATGAGGTGAGCCGCTGCTCTCAGAACGCCTTCATGTATGGCCTCTGGGGCAGGAGGAAACCCAGGGGAGGTCGCAGAAAGCCGGGTTGGGCGGCGTGGGCACAGCCAGATCATGCAGCGAGAAGCCCCTCAGAACCGACGGCCTGAAATAGCCGTCCCGGGACAGGCAGCCAGAGAGCCAGAGACAACAGAGCCAGAGACAACAGCTGTGGTTTAGAATCACACACACACTCACAGACGGGGGACACACACACTCACAGACGGGTGTTGGATGACACACCCCTGGACACACACACACACCCGGACACACACTCACAGATGGGGACACACACACAGACCGGGACACACACGCACACTCACGGATCAAGGTAAAATCAGAGCCATCTGCAAAGCACAACATGGGCCGCAGGTGCCGAGTGCGGAACTGACTGCCGAGCCCCCCGAGAGGCGCGACCGGGCCAGGCGCGCGTGCACACCCGGGCCCTGACCATCTCCCGCCCAAAGATCAGAAATCATGCCGGGAAGCAATCCCGGCCCCGCCCAGGGGAGTGACGGAGCAAGGCAGAAAGAGGTGTCACCCCCAAGAAGGGCAGAGGTGGGGGGCGGGGTTACCAGGGTCCCTGACAGCTGGAGCAGAGCCCTTACAGGGCAGAGAGAGTTCCAGAAGTTTCTGAAGGCCTGGGGCGCCCTGGGCCCGGCTCAGTGACCTGGGAAGAGGGAAGGAGCGGCCGCGGGGCTGGGCCGGGTTTTGCTGGCATCGGCCAGGAGCAGAGACGGATCCCAGCAAGTCGGGACCCACAGCCAGACACGTGGTCCGGGACGCCGGGCCTGAGAGTCACACACTCAGTGGAAGAGTAAGTGGCACGCACCCACACACGCACACCTCGCTCCTCTCCCTCTCCCCGCACCCGGCCTCAGCAGCACACTCCTCCGCGCGGCAGCAGTTGCTCCTGATCAGATTCACTCTCACTGCTGGCGGAGGCGACCCAGCCTGGGGCCGGTCCCACCATCCGCCACCGGGTAGCGCCCACTCGCTGCCACAAATGAGCCCTCTGGCTCTGTCCAGAGGCGGGGGATGCGGGCCCCTGCCATTCACAGCAGTCCATGTGGACCCCAAGCCCCCCCCCCCCACCAGCCCCCACAGGCTCCCATGACTAGTGCCTTGGCACGGTCACTCCCAAGAGGCGGCGGGGGCTTCCTGCCGGCGTACCCTCGTTTAATCAGACTGCCGCAAGAGTCGGCCAAAAGCAATAAGGCCACGACTGCGAGACTGTGGGAGTTTAATATAAAAATATTAATAAAAAAAAGGAAAGGAGGAAGGGTCTACCTTTTAATAGGGCCCTAATTACCCAACTCGTAAGATCAGCCCAAATGAGATGGGAGTTTATTTCGGGTTTTTTTTAATTATTGTGTTTTTATATATATATATAAATTGCTGCTATGTGTTTTCTTTCCTCTGAGCAATTATGCAGCAAGTACGTAAAGAGGGAAAAAATATTAATTAAATATAAGGTAATTGTAGAGTTCGCCTGGAGAATGAGCCTGAACACTGCGAGCGTTTGAGGACTGCTCGGGGCCTCCCAGAAAAGCAGGAAATAAACCTTTCCAGCCCCATGCACTGCCCACAGAGGCCAGCAGAGCCCGCTGGCAGCTCGGCCGCACAGCGCTGGTCTGCTGCTCTGAAGGGCCACCAAGAGGGAAGGGGCCAAGTCACCCCAACCTCAGACGCGGAGCCCTCACTCCCATCTGCTCGCGGTCACTCACCAGCTGGACCAGGAGGAAAACTGGGGTCAGGGCCACAGGGGCAGGAAGGAAGCACTGTGAGGGGCGGGGAGAGGGGCTGGACAGGTCACTGCAGCTCAGCCCGTGCCCAAGAAAGTCTGAAGGAGGCATAGGCTGGTTCACCCCAGCTCCGCCTGGACACACACGTGCCCCCAGCACCCAGGAAACTGGTGGACCTGGAGGCCCTGCACTGCCCAGCAGGCCACACACATGCCAAAGCCTCACCTGTGGCCTGCACTGACCCCGTCACACTGCCTGGCCAGCAGGACCTTTGGAGACCTGGAAAGCAGGAGGTGTATGGAACAGTGGGCAGGGCGTGGGCTGGGCATAGGGCAATGGGCAGGGTGCGGGCTGGACACAGAGCAGTGGACACGAGTGTGGGCTGGACACGGGGCAGTGGACATGGGTGCTGGCTGGACACGGGGCAGTGGACACGAGTGCAGGCTGGACACAGGGCAGTGGACACGGGTGAGGGCTGGACATGGGGCAGTGGGCAGGGTGTGGGCTGGACACGGAGCAGAGGACACGGGTGCGGGCTGGACATGGGGCAGTGGACACGGGTGCAGGCTGGACACGGGGCAGTGGACACGGGTGCAGGCTGGGCATGGCTGGGAGCTCCAGCACCTCCGGGCAGGCCCACGCACTGGGGCAGAAGGTCACAGACCTGCTCTTGGCCCAGACCCAGGGGAAGGATCTGAGAGCGGGTGAGGTGCTCCCAGATGCACCGGGGAGGAAGGGAGGGGCTGTCGCGGCTCGGGCCCCGCAGGCCATGTGGCACTTACCAGCGGCTCCCGGGCAGCACGGCCTCACCTCCGGGCGGGAGCTGGGCTGCAGGGAGAAACAGAGAGCATGAGGCCTGGGCAACCCAACACTGCCTGCGCTACAGACCTGCCCCTGCCGAGCCCGGGACACTGGCTGGGGCTTCCGGGACCCCTCGGCTCCACCACGAAGCTGCACCCAGAAAGCCAAGGCAGGACCAAGAGCAGGATCGGGACGAGTCCAGAGCACTGCCAGGCCTCGCCACCAGGGGGCGCCATTCGCCCACACTCGGCCTCACCGGGCGCCTCTGGCCCGGAAGTGAGTTATTACCTGTGTCCCTTCAGTCACGGGGCACGGGGGCTCAGGGGGGCCAGGCCCACGCGTTTCCACAAATCCTTCCCAGGAATAAACTAGCTTCAGGCTGAGTGGCGCCCTTCCCTCCGGGTCGCTCCTCGGCCCCACCATGCCAGCCTTCACCCAGGGAGACTGGCCTGGAATTTAGACAAAGGGACGAGGTGGGCAGAGATGTGACGGCCATTTGCAGATGCCAAAAGAACGAAGCAGGGGTCTGAGAGAGCTCAGACTCGTTTACAGCCACGCGAGTTCAAGGCGACTTCCAACTACCAACAGACGCGCCCAGAGCACAGCTCAGCAGAGGCGCTGGAGCCGCGCCCAGCCGCCTGCGGAGAGGGCGAGAGCCAGGCTCCTGGGAAGCTGTGAAGGTGCGCAGGAGACCGGGCACTGAGGCCGGAGAGACGGTACAGTGGGAGGGGGGCCGGATCCGCAAGCAGCCAACCCGGGTTCCATCCCGGCACCCCAGATCAGCCTGCCAGTGGTAATCCCTGAGTGCAGAGCCAGGAGTAACTTGAGCACGACCAGGCGTGGCACAAACTCCCCCAAAAGGAGCTCGGCAGAATTCCTCTGGCCCCGCACCCGCCAACCAGGATCCGCCAGAGGACCGGGAGTCCCACCTCGAGAGCCCACCCAGGATCCGCCAGGGGACCGGGAGTCCCACCGAGAGCCCGCCCGCTCCAAGACAGGAAGAGCAGGGGCTGTGCCCCCGCCCTGGCCTCTCGGAGCTCCTCAGCCACCTCTGCCCGTGCCATCTGGACACGCCGTCCCTGCGCCCACACACCCTCCCGTCAGCTGTGGCACAACCACCAAAACACACGACAGAATCCAAAGACCAGCCCGACCCATCTCCCTGCCCGGCGAGCCAGGAGCGACCAAGTCCTGCCAATGCCCCACCCCACCCTCAGAGCAGTCCACCTCCCCCGCTTCCCCACGGCGCCCTGGACCACAGGCCAGTACCAACACACTCACCCCGGGTGGACGGGCCGGCTCTCAATGCAGTGTCCATGCTGCAGGCCGGATGCCCACAGAGGGTGACCGCCTCCTCCCAGTAGAGACTTGGGGGGCAGGGGGCAGCTCCTCGCCTCTGACGGGAGGGGGTCCCTCCTCCCCTCCCCCGCCCGTGAGCACAGGCTTCCTTCCCTGACCCCCGCAGGGAGTCAAAGTCCCCACACACCCTGACCTACGTCTGCTCTTCGGAACGGAGTCCAGGAGTCCATGTGGACGCTGGCCTGAGATGGTCTGCTTGCTCCATCACAAGCCCTGCCTGGCTAAACTGTCCTCCCAGCTTCCGCCTTGGGCACCCGCACGCCAGGCCTGAGGGACTCAGGAGCCATACAGGGTAGAACCGGCCGTGACGGGCCGGGCAGCAGGGACAGGTGCGGCGCTGGGACCCGATGCTGCAGAAGAGAGACAAAGTGGAACAATGATTTGGACTCGGCGGTCACGAGCTCAAGGTCACCAGGCTGTGGGTTCCACGGCGGCATCTGTGTGTCCATGCACACCCACACATCCATGCACACTCTATGCAGACACACATCTGGGTGCATGCAGGCACACCCATCGATCTGTGCACATGCATGCACACCCACACAAGTCTATGCACACGCATGCACACACGCACACAATCCCAGCGCACACATGCACAATCTGTGTATACACAATCTGTGCACGGCATGCACATTCACGCAATCTGTGCACACACACGCACACCCACACATATCTGTGCACGCACACCCACACACCTGTGCACGCACACGCACACCCACACATCTGTGCACACACATGCACACCCACACATCTGTGCACACACACGCACAACCACACACATCTGTGCACGCACATCCACACACCCGCACGCACACGCACACCCACACACATCTGTGCACACACATGCACACCCACACACATCTGTGCACGCGCACGCACACCCACACACCTGTGCACGCACACACCCACACATATCCGGGCATATGGGCATGCACACACACAGCTCTGGCGTGTCCTTCATCTCCCTGACCCTGCCCTCCGCTGGGCAGTGTGGGCTCTGGGAATCAGGAAGGGCAGAGCCGGACCCTGCCGTGATGCTTCGGAGGGACTCAGAGTGGCCCACCAGCCCAGCCCGCCACGGGATGCACACGCACTGTTCCTGCACAAATCCCAGAGCCTCGCAGCACCAAGGAAGCCTCAGCTCAGCAGCTCCTGCACAAGGAGACGCCACGGCCTGAGAGCAGCGGAGGAGCCGCCCCCAAATTCCCTCGGTGCCTCTGAAACGGTGAGGCCAGGGGCCGGAACAATAGTGTTGGACACTGGCTCCATCTGGGCCACGCGGTTTGATCCCCTGGCACCCCGATGGTCCCCCGCGTGCCCCGTCAGAGTCAGGAGTCGGCCCTGAGCGTCGCCAGGTGTGACCCCAAAACAACCACCACCAGAAATCTCAAATGCTTTTACTCAGGACACCCAGCGGTGCTCTGGCACCACGCCCAGCCCTGCTCAGGGGGCTGAAGGGTACTGGACAGCCAAGCTGGGCCTCCAACAGCAAAGCACCTGGGAACTGGCCCGTGCTCAGCCGGCCAAGCAAACTCTCCGGCCCCCAAATTAAGAAGGCTGAAATCACGGCTATGGAGACGGCTCAGAGGGCAGAAAAGAGGCTTTGCACGGTCCCTCCCAGACACGCCCTGGGCCTCCGATGGGAACAAGCCCCAGGCAATACGTCAGGGGACCCCCAGTACCACCAGGTATGACCCCACAAATAAAAAAAGCCTAAAATCATACAGTGTGGTCTCTGATCACGATGAGCTCAAGCCAATGGCAGGAGGAAAACTCCAGAAAAATTCATAAATGTTGGAAAACTAAAGACTCCTCTCAAGAGGGGGTGAAGAGACCACGGGGGCTTCGACAACACTAGGGCGGAGCGACAGCACAGCAGGGAGGGCGCTGGCGGCTGATCCAGGGCCAATCCCAGCATCCCATATGGTCCCCGAGCACCGAAGCACCACCAGGAGTAACTCCTGAGTGCAGAGCCAGGAGTAAGCCCCACGTATCACTGAGTGTGGCCCCAAAAGCACTGATTAATTAATTAAATACTTAAATAAAAAATAATAAAATGAAAAACTAAGCTGCCAGGCCTTAAAACTATTTCAGAAAAAAATAATAGAACGTAACTTACCTTGACACCAAAACTACACAGAGATTTCATATACACACACACACACACACACACACACACACACACACACACAGAGCCAGAGAGATAGCACAGTGGGGAGGGCACTTGCCTTGCACAAGGCCAACCCGATTCAATCCCCGGCATCCCATATGGTCCCGAAAGCACCATCAGGAGTGACTGATTCCTGAGTGCAGAGCCAGGAGTAACCCCTGAGCATCACCGGGTGTGACCCCCAAAAAAATCCACCCTCAATATCCCTTTGAACATTGTACTAAAACTCCTAGATAGTGCAATAAAATGAGAATAAAGAACTGCATAGACAATGGAAAGGAAGAATCAAAGCTGTTTTTTTTTTTTTTTTGCTTTTTTTTTGGGTCACACTCCTGGCTCTGCACTCAGGAATTACCCTGGCAGTGCTCAGGGGACCATATAGGATGCCGGGATCGAACCCAGGCCAGCATAGGCCGACCAAGGCAAAGCAAATGCCCTACCGCTGGGCTATCGCCTGGCCCCTGTCAAAGCTGTTTTATTTGCAGGTGACACTGTCTAGGGAAATCTTAAATCTTTTTCAGGAGGCCACACCCAGCAGTGCTCAGGGCTGACTCCGGCTCTGTGCTCAGGACTGACTCCCGGCTCTGTGCTCAGGGCTGACTCCCAGCTCTGTGCTCAGGGCTGACTCCCGGCTCTGTGCTCAGGGCTGACTCCTGGCCCTGTGCTCAGGGCTGATTCCCGGCTCTGTGCTCAGGGCTCACTCCTGGCTCTGTGCTCAGGATCACTCCCGGCTCTGTGCTCAGGGATCACCCTGGTGGTGCTCAGGCATCACTCCTAGCGGTGCTCAGGACACCAGGGGTCCTGGGGACAGAACCGAATGGCTGCATGCAAGGCAAGTGCCCTGCGCACCATACTATCTCTTGCACCGAGAAATCTCTTTTAAAAAACTATTAGAATTATATGTGAAGTTACAGATACAAGGTGACATATAAACTCAATTTTATTTCTATATTCTGGCATAAAGCAGTTAAGACTTTAGGGCAGGCTAGGAGCTGGCCTGACCCGATATATGGTCCTGAGTCTGCCAGGCCCAACCTGCACCAATAATAAGCGAATGAAAGTAACATCTTAGGGCAGGATAGTGCAGGGTCGGCTCCGCTCACAGGGAAGCCAGGCTCATTCCCGCAGCACAGCAGCATCCTGTGAGACCCCAGGAGCCACCCCCAACACAGCGGGGCAGACCTGAGCACTGCCAGGAGCGGCCCACAAGCCAACAAATTAGTCAAAATTCAAAAGGACCAGAGAGGCACTATTCCGTGCAGGGCAAGAGCCTGCAACATCGAGCCCTGGCACCAACACAAGGTCAAAGCAGAGCCTCGCGGGGCCGGAGCGATAGCCCAGCGGGAGGGCGTTTGCCTTGCACGTGGCCGTCCTGTGCCGCCCGGGTTCGATCCCGGCATCCCATATGGTTCCCGAGCACTGCCAGGAGAAATTCCTGAGCATCGCCAGGTGTGACCCAAAAAGAAAAAAAAAAAAAGCAGAGCCTCGAGCTGACAAGGCAAGAAAGCAACAGGCAGCAAGCAGGGACCCAGGCTCAGACTCAGAACCGCAGTGCTCAGTACCACTACCGCACAGTACCACAGGGCTCAGTACCCGGTACCACACGGTACCACAGGGCTCAGTACCCACTACCGCATGGTACCACAGGGCTCAGCACCCACTACCACACAGTACCACAGGGCTCAGTACCCGTACCACAGGGCTCAGTACCGGTACCACACGGTACCACAGGGCTCAGTACCCACTACCGCATGGTACCACAGGGCTCAGTACCCACTACCACACAGTACCACAGGGCTCAGTACCCACTACCGCACGGTACCACAGGGCTCAGTACCCACTACCGCACAGTACCACAGGGCTCAGTACCCACTACCACACAGTACCACAGGGCTCAGCACCCGTACCACAGGGCTCAGTACCACTACCGCGACGGTACCACAGGGCTCAGTACCCACTACCGCACAGTACCACAGGGCTCAGTACCCACTACCACACAGTACCACAGGGCTCAGTACCCACTACCGCACAGTACCACAGGGCTCAGTACCCACTACCACACAGTACCACAGGGCTCAGCACCCGTACCACAGGGCTCAGTACCCACTACCGCATGGTACCACAGGGCTCAGTACCCACTACTGCACAGTACCACAGAGCTCAGCACCCGGTACCACAGGGCTCAGTACCCACTACTGCACAGTACCACAGAGCTCAGCACCCGTACCACAGGGCTCAGTACCCACTACCGCACAGTACCACAGAGCTCAGCACCCGCACCGCAGGCTCAGTACCCACTACCACACAGTACCACAGAGCTCAGCACCCACTCACCGCACGGTTCCAAGGAGCTCAGCACCCAGTATAGCAGGGCTCAGTACCCACTAACACATAATTCAGTACCTGGTACCAGAGTTCAGTACCCAGTACCACAGAGTTTAGTTCCCAGTACAAGCACCAGTAGAATCAACCTGCAACATTCCAAGCCAGGGGCAGCACCTGAGCACCAGAAGATGTACCCCAAAACTAAAATACAGTAAGAATAAAACAAAACTCATAAATACGATGTCATGCAAAAACAAAATTAAATTTTTGGAGCGGAAACTGAAGAGGCTATGAGGCTGACCCAGACCCGCGGAACCAGAAAGCACTGCTGAGGAAAAGGAAGCAACCGCGGAACCATAAGGGAGACGTGCTAACGGTCAGACCAACGCTGGGCAAGGCTGAGCACTTGCGGAGGCAGAGTCTGATCCCCACGTCCCTGAGCAGCGCCACCCTGTAACGCGAGCACCGCAGTGTGAGATGCGGGTCCACCACACCGGGTGTGGCCCCAAACCAAAGCTCTAACAGAGACACGTGGGCCAGTCAGCAGCCACCGAGACCTCAGTGGAGGGTCAAGGCACCGCAGGGCTCTGCCTGCCATGGCAGGGCGGGACACAGATTCTGGGCCAGGCAGAACCAGGGCACTGAGCTCAATCAGGTCAGACAAACCCTGACCCCTCAGAAACTGTGCGGCCACAAAGGTGCTGGACCCGCTGCCGGATGTGTGGCAACTGCCTGTAGCAAGAGCTAGGAAAGGCTCCAACGTCCTCGGGCCAGGGTCAATGCACAGTGGACAATCACACCACACAGGGTCAACACCCAGTGGACAGTCACACCACACAGGGTCAACACCCAGTGGACAGTCACACCACAAGGGTCAATGCGCAGTGGACAGTCACACCACAAGGGTCAATGCGCAGTGGACAGTCACACCACAAGGGTCAATGCACAGTGGACAGTCACACCACAAGGGTCAATGCACAGTGGACAGTCACACCACACAGAACTGAGTACGAGGCGGAGAGACAGTCCGTGGCCAGGGTGTTTTTGTCTTGCAGTTTGATCCCGGCACCCGCACGTTCCTTCACACCCTCCATGGGTGATTCCTGCGTCCAAGACAAGACCTGAGCATCGCCAGGTGATGGTCAAGCAAACGATTTTATTTTTAAAAAAAAAAATTTTTTTTTTACTTTTTTTGGGTCACACCCAGCAATACACAGGGGTTACTCCTGGCTCTGCACTCAGGAATTCCTGGCGGTGCTCAGGAGACCGTATGGGATGCCGGGATCGAACCCGGTCGGCCACATGCAAGGAAAATGCCCTACCCGCTGTGCTATCACTCCGCCCCAAGAATGTTAGTTTTAAAAAAAAACTGAATACCAAGCAAAAATGATAAATCATGGGAACCAAAACCAGTGAAGCAAGACACAAAATTATGCACTATAATTCATTCCTAGGTTACTCTCCATGGATGAATGCGGCCTACAGGGAGGGCAACCGGGCTGAGCCTGGCCCCGGTGCCCACTGAGTCAGGAAAGGAGGAGGCCGGCACAGAGACGTGACCCCCACCCCGCCGGCCGGATTCACTACAGGACTGATCAGGGTTACTCGAGCTGAAGACGCTGCTGCAAGGCGCACAGACGCCAGACAGGCAGCACCAGCCTCCGTCCTGCCCACGACGTGGACGATAAGGCGGAAACAGTGCCACTGAGAGACCGGCAGTGACCAGGCCAGGAACACAGAACAGCAGGAGGCACTGGCCCTGCACACACCGGCCCCCACAGGCCCCATCAGAAGCGTTCCCTGAGTACCACCGAGTGTGGCCCCAAAGCAAACCAATGAAAAGGAAACCGTCGGCCTCCCACTGAAATCTGGAAACCTAAGAACAAAAGAGTTCCCACAGGCCGCAGGGAAACGGGAGAGGCACAAGCCCAGAACCTCAGAGCCGCGGAGCCGGGCCGCAGCAAGAGCACAGCGGGCCGCAGCAAGAGCACAGCGGGGAGAGCGCTCGCCTTGCATGTGCCACACCAGGTTCCATCCCCACATCCGTGTGGTCCCCGAGCCCAGCGGAAGTAACTTCTGACTGAGGAGCCACGAGAAAGCCCTGAGCATTGCTGGGTGTGGCCCCAAGCAAAAACCAAACACCAGTAAGAGCAGCAGTGGGTGGGGGTGGTCAGCCCAGGAAAGCGCCCAGCTCGCCCGATTTCTCCGCAGCGCCCTTCACAACACCAAGACACAGGCGCACCCCAGCCCCCTGACAGCCGAAGTCAGCATGTATGCGTCCAGGTGGGCGGCCTGGCTTGGGCCCTGGCACTGCATGGTCTCCCGAGCACCAAGCCCAGAGCCAGGAGACGGCCCCTGAGCACTGTGACGGAGAGCCTGAGAACAAACAGGGCCAGAAAGGCGGTCTGCGCTTTGCGAAGGCGTCTGCTTTGCTGGTGGCTGCACCTGGTCCCCGAGCACTGGCAGAAAAGCCCCAGCACAGCGCCAGGAGCAAGCAGGTGTGGCGCGAAACCGAACGAACGCAAGGAACCGCACACAGCCTCAGCAAGGTGGACATCTCCCTTTCACCCGGCGTGGACGGCCCCGGAGCACACCACGCTGAGAGAGGTGGGGCAGAGGAACGGCAGGAAGAAAGACGTCACCGTGGCAGGCAGGCACGGGGAACAGACGCACAGCGAGAGGGACGTCCTGGGCCCGGCCGCAGGGGCTGCTGGGGTGGGGCTACAGCAGAAGGTGGGGGTAACGGATGAAACACGAAAATGTACCCGACAAGGTACTCGGGGAGCGGCACAGCGACAGCACAGCAGGGAGGGCATTTGCCTTGCACGCAGCAGACCTGGGTTCAATCCCTGAAATCCCAAATGGATTTGGCCAGGCCAGGAGTGATCCCTGAGCACAGAGCCGGAGTAACCCCTGAGCATCGCCAGGTGTGGCCCAAAAACAAACAAAAATGTACATAGAGTCTCGTAAGTCAACACTATCTCAACAAAAAACAAAATGCGAGGTTTCTGTTTTGGGTGTGCGGGAGTGGATACCACCTGGTGACACTCAGGAATTACTCCTGACACACTCAGAAACTACTCCTGACACACTCCGGAATTACTCCTGACACACTCAGGAATTACTCCTGACACACTCAGGAATTACTCCTGACACACTCCGAATTACTCCTGACACACTCAGGAATTACTCTTGACACTGGAATTACTGTGATAATTCTTGACACTGGAATTAGTGTGACTCTGGAATTCCTGACATACTCAGGAATTACTCCTGACACACTCCGGAATTACTCCTGACACACTCAGAAACTACTCCTGACACACTCCGGAATTACTCCTGACACACTCAGAAACTACTCCTGACACACTCCGGAATTACTCCTGACACACTCAGAAACTACTCCTGACACACTCCGGAATTACTTTTGACACACTCCAGAATTACTCCTGACGAAGATTGAAGGACCATGCGGGGGTGCCGAGGACTGAACCCAGATTAGTCACATGCTAATCAAGTGCCCAACCCACTGTACTATTTTCACTGTATCACTGTCTTCCCGTTCATCATTGATTTGCTCGAGCGGGCACCAGTGACATCTCCATATGTCCTGTCTCATGCTAGTAGAGCCCAAGGGCACCTGCTTGCTCCAGGAACATAAAGAGCCTCAAACCATTCCTCAGGTCATGGGAATGAGGTCTATAATTGTTACTGGTATTTGGCATATCAAATACAACACGGGTAGCTTGTCAGGCTCTGCGGGTAGAATATTCTTGTAGTCATCTCTAAATCCAGCATTTATTGATGAACCGCGCGAGGCTGGTCTGCTGGGTGGAGTCCAGATGTGGAAAATGGAGGCCCTTATGGAGTGGGGGGGGGGGGGGTCGTCTGGCTTGTTGCAAGGCTATGCTGGGGTGGTGGGCCAGGGCTATCGGGAAGCCGTACTATTTTAGCCCCCAATAAAAATGTTTTGTGGGGGAAAGAATTCTCTGCACACGAGTGCACACCTTCCAAACGCGGGCGCGACACCTTTCTAGCAAGCGGCACCAGTGAGTAGAGGACAGAAGGCTTGAGACAGGCTTTTGTTGTAAGTTTCTGCTTCTCTCTGATTTTGCTCTGGGGGTTGGGGCACCTGCTGGTGTCCAGGGGTCATTCCTATGGTGTCCAGGGGTCATTCCTATGGTGTGCAGGGGTCATTCCTGGTGGTGTCCAGGGGTCATTCCTGGTGGTGTCCAGGGGTCATTCCTGCTCAAGTCCAGGGGTCATTTCTGGTGGTACCTGGGGACCATACCTGCGGCTGGCACTGAAGCCGGGCTGACCATACTCAACGCCTCTGGCCCTGGATTCACTCTAAACTACCCTGTGCTCTCTCTGGCCCCGCTGTTTTTGTATTACTTGAATTTATTGCTAGACAGTTTTACCTTCACTATTTTAATCTTTTTTATAACCCTAGGGCCAGACAGAGAGTGCAGTGGGTGCTTGCTGACTTCGGTCCCATCCTTGACACCACACAGGGTCCCCACGCACAGCCAGGAAGAGCCTCTGAGCACAGCCAAGAGTGGTCCCCAAAACTCAAAATAATTAAAAGTCTCCCACCCAGGAAAAAAAAAATCATACAATTCAAGATAGCATCACGGGACTGAGGAAAGGTCTTGGGCATTTTTGGGTAAAATCCAGCATTAACAAGTTAACTCAGTACAACCTGAAGAGGCAGCACTGATGTTTGGGGGCCACACCCCCACCACACCCCACCTCGCTGGCTCCGGCCTGCCTATGCGCCGGTGACCACTGGCCGCCTGGCTCCACTCAGCTATTTCCCCATCTACTCTCCGGCTGGGGGATCCGAACCAGGGGCCAGGTAAGGGCCGTGTCCAAGCACCCAGGCTGGTAAGTGGAGGGGCTGGGCCGCTAGGCTAAGCCGGCTTTGGTGCATGTACCTTCAACCACAGCTATGAGCACCCACACAGATCACGGGCGCAGGCCCGGGTCTGAGGCCAAACGCAGCCACCGGGGGCTGAGCCCACTGCGCCCTAGAGAAGAGGGAACCGGGCTGGCCTGTCCGTGTTGACAGCGCAGTGGCAGCGGCTGGAACCAAGCCGAAGCTTTCGGGTTTCCCCAGGTTGGCAGCCAGGTTCTGACGCAATCCCACCTTTACCCGCTCGGGAAAGGAGGGCAAAGGGGCTGAAAACTCCGACAAGAGCAGGCCAGGGCTCCGGGCCCTTTCCCGGGCCAACGCTGTCACGCCTTGCTGCACTGGCGAATTAAAGTGCTGGTGCACGAAGGCCAGCCCGGAGTGGACCTGGACGGCCCGGCTGCAGGGTCCCAGCTCCGCACCTCTGGGCTGCTCGGGGCCCGCGTGTGCCCGCAGGTGCAGGACGTGACGGCGAGAATGAAACAGCAAGAAGCGGGCAGTCGGGCAGGTGCTCCGGGGGGGCCAGGGCAGGGGCAGGTCCAGCCTGGCCCCGCCCTCCCTCCGGCCTCACCCCGCTGCACGTGCGGGTGCGGGTCCGGGTCCGGCCGGCTCCCTCGGGGTTGGGGCGCTGCAGGCGGCGACCCCCGCCCACTCTCTCCCCCTGTGCGCCCTTGCTCAGTCCGGGGGCGGCCCCCGGACCCTCTCCTAGACGGCGGCTGGCGCTCGGGACCCTTCCCCGGGCCGGGGTCGTGCATGCAGGACGCAGAGGCCGGGGGTCGCGCTGGGCCCAGGAACCCGAACTCGGGGACGCAGAGGCGCAGCCCGGCCCGGGGCTCAGGGCGACCGTTGTTTACAGCGAGTCCCCGTAGCTCTGGGCGCCCCCGACCCCCGCAGGCCTGGAGCGGGGACCCCCGGGAACGCAGGGGTCACTCGGGTCCCCGTGTCCCCTCCGGCCGGGGTCCTGCAGCTCCAGGCTGGGCGAGGTCGGGGGCTTCCCTGGAATCCCGCCGGCTGCCCGGACCCCGGAGTCCGACGGGCTGGGGGTGGGCGCCCGCGAGCGGCTCCGAGCCCGGGACCCCCAGCGAGCCGAGGTGGTCCAAGAGGGTCAGCGGGGGAGGGGCCGGGAGGCGAGGGCCGGAAGGGGCGAGAGGGCGCGACCCGACCCCCGCCCGCCCCGCGCCCCCGCGCCCCGCACCGCGGACCCCCGCCCCCGGGACAGCCCCGCTCCCCGTACCTGGCTCGGCTGCTCAGCCTGCTCCGAGGACGCCATCTTCCCCAGGCCTGGCCAGTCCATCGCCGCGAGCCTCGGCCGCGCCCGCGCCGCCCCGCGCCCGCCCAGGCCAGAGCAGCCGGCGCCGAGCGCGTCGATGGGGCGGGGACCCGGGGGGTGGGCGCACGTCTCTGCCCACCCACAGTCCCCTGGGCAAGGAGATAGGAAGAGATCCAGGACGCAGGCCTGCCGCCTAGACGGACAGCAGACAGACAGACAGACACACACACACACACACACACGCACCATCGCACGCATGGGAATATTGGGGGCTTCGGTCATTGGGGGCGTGTGTCCAGAGTCAGAGCTTACACCAACGTCATTACTTTGTAGCGTTACGTTGTTTGATTTTTAAGTACGAAATTCCATTAATAAATGCTGGACTTAGAGATGCCTACAAGAGTATGCTACCTGCGGCAGAGCCTGGCAAGCTACCCGTGTTGTATTTGATATATATGCCAAATACCAGTAACAATTATAGACTCATTCCGGAATGGATTGAGGCTCTTTATGTTCCTGGAGCAAGCAGATGCCTTGGGCTCTACTAGCATGAGACAGGACATATGGAGATATTACTGGGGCCCGCTCGAGCAAATCAATGATGAACGGGAAGACAGTGATACAGTGATTCCATTAAAGAACTGCTTAGCTCCTGGGGCCGGGAGACAGCTCAGGCAGGGCCTTGCCTTTCAGGTGGGGGCTCAGGTTCCAGCCCCGGCCCCCCCCATGTTGTCCTCTGAGCCCCACCAGGAGTGATCCCTGAGCATGGAGCCAGGAGCAAGACCTGAGCACCTATGGGTGAGAGGAGAAAAAGAATCCAAGGGGCTGCTTCAATGAACATTTTCCTCCGGAACTTCATTATCTGCACTTATGTAGAGATCATCCGATCTCTTTCATAAACACAACTGTCCTGGGTGAATTTTAAGACTTTTTTGTTGTTGTTGTTTTGGGCAGCACCCAGCAATGCTCAGGGGTTACTCCTGGCTCTGCACTCAGAAATTACTCCTGGCGGTACTCAGGGGACCCTATGGGATGCCGGGGATCGAACCCGGTCGGCCGTGTGCAAGGCAAACACCCTACCCGCTGTGCTATCGCTCCGGCCCATAAAACTATTTTTTTGTTGCATAAAATTCCTTCTTTTTTAAATGAAGATACTTTTTTGGGCTAGAGCGATAGTGCAGCGGGTGGGCGTTGCCTTGCACACGGTTGGCCTGTGCTGGCCTGGGTTCGATCCTGGCATCCCATATGGTCCCCCTGAGCACCCCAGGAGTAATTCCTGAGTGCAGAGCCAGGAGAAACCCCTGAGCATTGCCGGGTGTGACCTAAAAAGCAAAAAAAAAAAAAAAAAGGAAGATACTTTTGGTTCTTTTATTTATTTATTTATTTATTTACTTATTTATTTTTTGCTTTTTGGGTCACACCCAGCGATGCTCAGGGGTTTCTCCTGGCTCTGCACTCAGGAATTACTCCTGGAGGTGCTCGGGGGACCATATGGGATGCCGGGATGGAACTCAGGCCGGCATGGGCCAGCCGCATGCAAGGCAACGCCCCTACCCGCTGGGCTGTCGCTCCAGCTCCAATTTTTGGTTCTTTTATTATGTTAATCTCCGGGGTTAGGTTTTGTTGTTTTGCTTTGGTTTGGGTTTGGGGGAGGTCACACCTTTCTGAATAAGCAATATGAGGAAAAGAGTGGACATGTGGTCAGCAGCATGTCGACAGTCCCAGGGAGGTGGTTGGTGTCCCCGCTTTCCTTTGCGATTTGAGAGCTATTATTTAATCTATTTATTAAAGCACCTTTTTCTCAAAGGTCCCTGCTCAACTTATGCAGCTGGAACAGGAAACCCACGAGTGGAAACGTGCCTGTAGCTAACGCTTCTTGTGTACAAGACTGGAATCTGCCCTCATCGATATTTTTTAGTTGACTTCCTTCCAATTAGTCTGAAGCTTGGGGTATCTTACTCAATTTGGAATGGGAAAATCAATGAACACAGGACAATGACTGCTTTATTTTAGTATCGACATCATGCATTTTATGCACGTCAACAAGAGAGCTCTAACAACTCAGAGGCCTTCAGAATGACTTCGTTTTTAATAGGATTGCAACTTCTAAACATAAGTCAAGGAAAAAAATCCCAGACTAACGGCTCAAAGGATTGGAACACTTGAGACCTAGTTTTGCTCCTGGTCACGCTTGATTCTCCAGCACCTTCCAGGGAGCACCTCTGGGGGCATCAGCCTCCAGACCCTCAGGGAACCGGCTGTGAATCCAGAAACTACAACTCCCGGGATGCTCTGCGGGGCCTCACGAAGTAGCTGGATGCAGAACTACATTTCCCAGCGTGCTCCGGTCCCGCTCCGGCTTCCCCCCCTGCCCAGAGAACTACGTCTCCCGGCATGCTGTGCGCGGAGGGAGGTCCGCCCTCTGCCGCCCTCGCTCTTGACTTTCCGGATTCGGTCAGGTCCCACCCTGGAGAGGATGGAGGTGGCCGGGGACACTGAGGCTTCGGAGGCCGGCGACATCCGGCCTCTCAAGCCGTGTCTGCTGCTTCGCAACCACAGTCGCGAGCAGCACGGCGTAGCGGCCTCCTGCCTGGAGGAGCTGAAAAGCAAGGGTTGGCACGGGACGGGCAGGGGCGCAGGGTAGGGGCGCAGGGCCGGGGCGCACGGGCAGGGGCGCAGGGGGGGGGGGCGCAGGGGCCGGGGCGCAGGGGCGCAGGGGCGCAGGGGCGGGGAGCACGGGCAGGGGCGCAGGGTAGAGGCGCACAGGCAGGGGCGCAGGGGCGGGGCGCATGGGCCGGGGCGCAGGGGCGCAGGGGCGCAGGGGGCGCAGGGGCGCAGGGGCGGGGCGCACGGGCAGGGACACAGGGGCCGGGCGCAGGGGCAGGCGCGCAGGGACCGTGGCGCAGGGGCCGGAGCCTTGGGGCGCGGGCAGGGCGGGCGCAGGAGACGCGACTGGAGGCTTCTTGTGGCGTGGGTGGAGGGTGCGACTGAAATGACAGAGATGGGTAGAGCGACTGCAGCTTCCGGGGCGTTTGTAAGTGTTTTCAACTCCTTTTCTCGCTCGTGGGAAGGGAGGGAACTGCACCTTAAGGGGGGCCTCGCCTGCAGTCGCGGGGTTCCAGCGCGCCCTGCGCCCCGCAGGCACCTGTGTGCTGAGGGCTCGGTAGTTCCCAGGGGACCAGGAACCTGAGCTGTGAGTCACCGAGGTTCCTTCTGAGTCCTGCCACACATGGTGGGTGGTTCTGAAGTTAGTAAATTTGGGCCGGAGAGGAGACAGGCTGGAGCCCATGTTTGCGCGCAGGGTCCTCCAATCGCCACCAGAGCAGCACCGGTGGCGCCCAAAGTTTAAAAAAAGAGAAAAAAAAATTAAAGGGGAGAGAGAAAAGGCACCGCTTTAAAGAGAATGCGGGCGCCCCCGAGAGAGGCCAGAACCTACAAAGTAAAGGATCAGAAGAGAGGAATCGCCCCCGGGGGGCACCGTGATTCCGCCCCAGTGTGCTCACCCCACTGTGGGTAGTCGCTGTTTGAACTTGTACTTAACCATCTCTCCACCCTCAGCTTCTTATCAGCACCAGCAGGACCAACTTTCCCAGCCCTGGCTGAGAGAGTATAGAGGGCGGAGCTCAGCCTTGCCTGCACGGCAGGTCCCAGCCCCCTTGGGGCATTCCTCCGCACTGCGGGGCTGGCACAGGGTCTTCCCACTCCTCCTAGGCTGCTGAAAAGCTGCCGCTAACAAAGTGTCCTCCGTAGTGTAGCTCAGAAAAGCCACGGGGCCAAGCGATAGCCCGACTGCTAGTGCGCTTGCCTTGCACGCGGCCGACCTGGGTTCGATCTGCAGCATCCCATAAGGTCCCCTGAGTACCACAGAACTAAGTCCTGAGTTCAGAGACAGGAGTGACCCCTGAGCATCGCTGGGTGTGACCCCCCAAAAGAAGCTACAGAAACTTGCTGCAGAGATGTGGCCTTTCCCTCTCCCTGACACATGACGTGAAGTCTCGCTTGGGGCCCCACCTTGCAATTCTTGGTGGTTACTCCTGGCTCTGCACGCAGGGATGGCTCCCTGGCTGTGCTTGGGGGAGTGTACGGGACGCCAGAGAGCGAGCCCAGATTGGCGGCAGGAACACAAGTGCCCTCCCGCTGTGCTCTGTCTCTGGCCCTGTGGTGTGAGAATCTAAGGTTACTGTTGAGGCTGCTTGTTCCAGGGATGAAATCGAACTTGATTTGTTGTCCCTGCAAGTAAAGACACAATAAATACCTTCCACTCTGGGCGTAACTATAGGGGATTTTTTCAGGAGCCAAACTGCATTAAAATCCGAATTTTGCCACTTGTTCTGTGACGTATCACTCACCGCTCTGAGCCCAGGGTTTGCCATCTGCCCAGCGTGAATAGCAGCACAGCCTCCCGGACAGGATTGTGACGAGACCGCGCGCTGTGTGGGCAGAACAGCCAGGCTCATGGTGCTGACCCTGCTGGGCTTGACCTTAGTGCCGGGACCTTTGCTGGGCTCCGGGACGCACAGGCAGAGTGAGGCTAGAGCAGATGCCATTTCTTTACGGACACTTGTCAATTGGTGACTTTCCTCCTCAGCCTGCGACATTCTGGCCATCGACAAGACCCTGGCACCTGTCAGCCTGGTTCTGGCCGAGGATGGCACCATCGTGGACGATGACGATTACTTCCTGTGCCTCCCGTCCAATACGAAGTTTGTGGCGCTGGTCGGTGACGGAAGTGGACATACAGCAATTCAGGTAGGAAGCAGTGGCCAGGGGCACAGTCTCCGCACGGTCTCCACATGACCCAGCATCCTGCCAGCTGTTACGCACCAGGCCAGCGCTTCTCGGGTGCTGGGAGTGTTGCTGAGCTCGGGGAGGGTGAAGGAGCCAAGGGCCAGATCCCCCGCAGGTCCGGGCAGGGCAGCTGAAAGGCAGGAGGGCGGGAATGGGCTGCAAGTGGGGAGCCGAGCCCTGCCCGTGCCCCGCTGCTGACTGGGCCAAGTCACCCGCTACTCTATACTGCTGGGAGGGGCAGCCAACCCTTGGCTCCTGGCATTGTCAGGGTGACCACACACAGCACCTTGGCATGTTGGGGTGACCACACAGCGCCCGGCATGGCCGGTGACCACACAGCGCCCGGCATGGCCGGTGACCACACAGCACCCGGATATGGCCGGTGACCACACGGCGCCCGATATGGCCGGTGACCACACAGCGCCCGGCATGGCCGGTGACCACACAGCGCCCGATACGGCCAGTGACCACACGGCGCCCCTTGAACCAGGTGTCTCGGCTTGTCAGCTGCGTGCAGAGCAAGGAGCATGGCAGCGTCTCTCGGGTGGCCAGTGGCACCTCCCGTGCTATTTCCGGGGACACAGTCACACCCAGTGGAAATGTTTGGTCTTTCCGCACTCAGGAGGGACTTTGTGGCGTGGCCCGACACACTTTCTCTTATGCATAAGATAGGTTTGGGGGCCACAGCAGTGCTCAGGACTTTGCCCCTGGCTCTGCGCTCAGGGTGCGCCCCTGGAGGGGATCGGAAAGCATCAGGGTGCCGGGATCCAACGGGCGGCTGCTGTAAGGCTGAGGCCCTGCTGTGTCCTGTGGGTCTAGTCCCAACCCGGCCTCAGTTTCCGGGCTTCCCCCCCTAGAAGAACCCAGAGCAGTTTCCCTGGGAATAAAGAAAAGGTGTAGGGGGTCAACTGCCTAAGAATCCTCCGGGGGGCTGGAGAGCACTGGGCGGGCGCAGCTGACCCAGTGACCCCAGAGACCTTTATGGTGCAGTCCTCTGGCTTAGTCACAGTGTATAAGAGAAGGGAGGGAGGGAGGGAGGGAGGGAGGAAGAGAGAGAGAGAGAGAGAGAGAGAGAGAGAGAGAGAGAGAGAGAGAGAGGGAAAAGTGCCTGCTATAGAGGCAGCAGGCTGGGGGGGGAGGGGGAGAGAATTTGGGGACATTGGTGGTGGGAAATACACTGGTGGAGGGATGGGTGCTGGAACACTGTATGACTGAAACCCAATCATGAAGAGCTTTGTAACTGTGTATCTCACAGTGGTATAATTTAAAAAAAGGCCTCTGGCTTCAATCCCTATATACTGAGCACAGAGCCAGGAGTATATACTGAGCACAGAGCCAGGTGTATATACTGAGCACAGAGCCAGGAGTATATACTGAGCACAGAGCCTGGAGTATATACTGAGCACAGAGCCAGGAGTTTATGCTGAGCACAGAGCCAGTGTATATACTGAGCACAGAGCCAGGTGTATATACTGAGCACAGAGCCAGGTGTATATACTGAGCACAGAGCCAGGTGTATATACTGAGCCCTACCAGGAGTATATACTGAGCACAGAATCAGGTGTATATATTGAGCTCTGCCAGGTGTATATGCTGAGCACAGAGCCAGGAGTATATACTGAGCACAGAGCCAGGTGTATATACTGAGCACAGAGCCAGGAGTATATGGTGAGTACAGAGCCAGGTGTATATACTGAGCACAAAGCCAGGAGTATATGGCGAGTACAGAGCCAGGAGTATATACTGAGCACAGAGCCAGGTGTATATACTGAGCACAGAGCCAGGTGTATATACTGAGCACAGAGCCAGGAGTATATACTGAGCACAGAGCCAGGAGTATATACTGAGCACAGAGCCAGGTGTATATGCTGAGCACAGAGCTAGGTGTATATACTGAGCACAGAGCCAGGTGTATGTACTGAGCACAGAGCCAGGAGTATATACTGAGCACAGAGCCAGGAGTGTATACTGAGCACAGAGCCAGGTGTATATACTGAGCCCTGCCAGGTGTATATACTGAGCATAGAGCCAGGAGTATATACTGAGCACAGAGCCAGGTGTATATACTGAGCCCTGCCAGGTGTATGTACTGAGCACAGAGCCAGGTGTATATACTGAGCCCTGCCAGGAGTATATACTGAGCACAGAGCTGGGGCAACCCCTGGGCCCTTCAGATGTGACCCCCAATAAAGACAAACCACCCCTCCAGGAAAGTGCTTCTTCCCCTGAAGGCGTTTCCCGGGGTAGTGGCCAGGCATGAGGCGGCTGAGCATGACCAGAGGCGGACGAAGGGCCCTGGGCTCTCCGGCCCCTGTGACCGCGTTTCCTGTTGCAGATGGTGGCACAGCCTGGATCTCCCAGGGAGTCCTTTGACACTGACGCAAACGGACAGCGGGTCAGTGCAAGGTGGAAGAACGTGGCCCGGCAGCTGAAGGACGATCTGTCCAGCATCATCCTCCTGTCCGAGGATGACCTCCAGGTAGCCTCCGCGCCCGGGCTGCCCTCACCGGTATAGCCTCTCCCTGTGTCTTGCGACTCGCCTGGCTCGGGCTCAGGGCACAGTCGAGTAGGGCACTTGCTTCGACACAGCTGACCCGGGTTCGATCCCCGGCACCCCATGTGGTCCACTGGGCACCACCAGGACCAACTCCTGGGTGTAGAGGCAGGAGTCACCCCTGGGCATCAGGCGTGGCCCCAAAAAGCAAAGAATGACGTGACTCGGGACCGGTCACGGCCGGAAGGTCACTTGCCTTGCACCGCTGACCCAGGTTTGAAAATCGCGGCATCCCATAGGGTTCCCGAGCACCGCCAGGAGTGATGTCTGAGCGTAGAGGTCAGGAGTAAGCCCTGAGCATCACCAGATGCGGCCCCCAAAAAAGACATCATCTAATTAAGTCAAAAGCTCCCCTTGGGCTTGAGCCATAGCACAGCAGGGAGAGCGTTTGCCTGGCACATTGCTCACCCAGGTTCCATCCCCAGCACCCCAAATGGTCCCCGAGCCCCCCCAGGAGTGATTCCTCACTACAGAGCCAGGAATAACCCCTGAGCATCGACAGGTGTGGCCCAAAAAACAAAAACAGTTTTCATCACATGAAAAAGAAACATGCGACACTGGCAGCGGCTTCCTGAGAAACCTTCCGCAATCTGCACAAACATCACACTGCTCCGGTTTTTTTTTTTTTTTTTTTTTTTTTTTTACTTTTTGAGTCACACCCAGCGATGCTCAGGGGTTTCTCCTGGCTCTGCACTCAGGAATTACTCCTGGCGGTCCTTGGGGGACCATATGGGATTCTAGGGATCGAACCTAGGTCAGCCGTGTGCAAGGCAAACGCCCTACCTGCTGGGCTATCGCACACTGCTCCGTTGTATACTTCAACTAATGTCAACTGTGTCTAACTAAAACACCTTTGGTTTTTATTTATTTATTCATTCATTCATTTATTTTTTTTTTTGGGTCACACCCAGCAATGCTCAGGAGTTCCTCCTGGCTCTGCACTCAGGAATTACTGCTGTTGGTGCTTGGGTCGAACCTGGGTTGGCCACATGCAAGACAAACGCCCTTCCCGCTGGACTATTGCTCCAGACCCCCAAAACACCTTTTTTTTATTATTATTATTACTCCTGGTGGTGCTCGGGGGACCACATGGGATGCTGGGGATCGAACCCAGGCCGGCACAGGCCGACCGTGCAAGGCAAACGCCCTACCCGCTGGACTGTTGCTCCGCCCCACAAAACGCCTTTTAAAATCATAAATTATTTCTGTCCCCCTATATGAATATAGAGCCAAAGAAACCCTAAAGTTTAACCCTGAGGAATAAACCCTGAAGTATAAACCCAGGCACAGCCCTACCCAATAAAAGAAATCACTAGCAAGAACTCGGAGGGCTGGAGCTCTGCCCCGAACCCTGGTTCAGAGCACGGTACTCACTGGGTCTCTGAGCACTGCAGGGAGCGACCTGCATGCATGGCCCAGCGTGACCCCCAAAAAAACACAAAGAATGATTAGAAAATATTTAATCTAAAACAGCCTCAGTCAGGGGCCGGAGTGATAGCCCAGCGGGTAGGGCGTTTGCCTTGCACGCCGCGGCCCATGCGGGCCCGGGTTCGATTCCCGGCATCCCATATGGTCCCCGAGCACCGCCAGGAGTAATTCCTGAGTGCAGAGCCAGGAGAAACCCCTGAGCATTGCCGGGTGTGACC
Organism: Cryptotis parvus; assembly: GCA_021461705.1. Classification (NCBI taxonomy): domain Eukaryota; kingdom Metazoa; phylum Chordata; class Mammalia; order Eulipotyphla; family Soricidae; genus Cryptotis; species Cryptotis parvus. The sequence goes on from JAJIBD010003591.1 coordinate 182,444, forward strand.
CAAAAAAGCAAGAAGATAAATAAATAAATAAATAAATAGGTAGGTAGATAAATAAATAAATAAATAAAACAGCCTCAGTCATACTAAGGGCATTTGCCTTGCACGCGGCTGACTGGTTTCAATTCCCGGCATCCCATATGATCCCATATGATCCCCTGAACACCGTCCTGGAGTAATTCCTGAGTACAGAGCCAGGAGCAACCCCTGAACATCGCTGAGTGTGACCCCAAAAAACAAATTCTAACAGCCTCGCCTTCATTTGTATGTGATTACATGCCTCCGAATCTACATAGTTGCATTAACATCAGGGTTTGGGGCCAGAGCGACAGCACAGCGGGAGGGTGTTTGCCTTGCAGGCAGCCAACCCAGGTCCTATCCCTGGCATCCCATATGGTCCCCCGAGAGCACTGCCAGGAGTACCTATTCCTGAGTGCAGAGCTAAGAGTAACCCCTGAATTCCTCCAAAGACTAGAAATTGAGCTCCCCTTTGACCCAGCCATACCGCTCCTGGGAATATACCCTGGAAAGCCAAAACGCACAGTGGAAACACAATCCGCACTTTTATTTTCATAGCAGCACTGTTCACAATAGCCAAAACCTGGAAACAACCAGTATGCCCAAGAACTGAGGACTGGATAAAGAAACTGTGGTACATCTACACAATGGAATACTATGCAGCTGTCAGAAAAAATGAAGTTATGAAATTTTGCTATAAATGGATGGATATGGAAAGAATCATGTTGAGTGAAATTAGTCAGAAGGAAAGAGAGAGACATAGAATGACTGCATTTATTTGCATGACATAAATATACTAGGTGATCTTACCAAAAGTGGAAATTACCACAAGCGTGTGGGAGTCAGAGGTTGGTTTAGATAGAGAAAGGAACATGAGTGAATAAATGTCTAAAGTTCTGATACTAACATAGAACTGAGCATTAAATACAGACAAAAAAATGCAAGTGATGGTTTCTAAGTGTACGTAGTGCAACCCACAATGTGTGGGAGAAGGAGGAGAGAGAGAGGGGAGAGGAGAGGAGATAAAGAACCTGCCATTTAGGCGGGATGTGGGGGGGGAGGGAATTGGGGACATGGGTGGTGGCTGAGGGGCACTGGTGGAGGGCGGGTGCTGGAACACTATGTGACCGAAACCCCCAAGCGTGAACAACGTTGTAATTGTATATCTCACGGTGGTATAATAAAATGTTAAATAAAAAAAAAAAAATGCAGCTCTTGGCGCAAAAAAAAAATGAGTCAATAACTTACTTTCTTCATTTCTCAAAAAATAATTTTTAAATATGATTGATACCACACTGCCACAGCTTTAATATCTCTCTAAATCATCTCACAAATTAGAAGTAAACAAATAGCCAAAAAAAAAACTTTTTAAAAGCACACCAAAATTGTCTCTTATATTATGAAAGACTTTTATTGTCTAGGGCAGAAGTATTTTGAAAAGATTTTGTATTCATCAGACTTTAGATACTATATACCTTTTGTTTGGCTTCAAGAATTTTTTGCCTTCCAAATCAGCTGGAATTATCTTCCCCTGTAATTATTATAAAAGGGGAAATTAAAATGAAGATTCAGTGAAATGCACATGAAAAAAAACTTCAGCAGCAGCAAAAGTAATTTAATAAGGTATTTTCAACAGACCATTAGTAGCTTGGCACACTGCACTGAGTCAGTCCTGGCACAATAAAACAAATTTAACAGATGAACACATTTAATATATCAAGAACCTAATATTCACTCTCCCTGCCTACCCATTACACTTTATCAAAATCACGTTGTCAGTTCCAAAGCCAAGTGCAGCACCAGCCTTCTTTATGGAATAGTGGCTCTGCAACAAACAGTGGCTTGAGGTTAGCCATTAGACAGACCCTTGGAAACATCACAGCACAGGACAAGGCCATTGACTCATGTTCTGATGTGAAGAGGACCAGTTTAGGCACAGCTGCCATCCCTTTTGTCTTAACTTCCGGAAAGTACTTATAGCGAGCTGCCATGATGCTGTACATGTTGGATATGGCTCCCCCTATCAGCAAGAAGACACATTGCAGGTGTTGGGGGCACCTTCATTATTCTAGCAGCAAAGGTTGAGGTGATGTTTTGAAACACAGCTCAAGGTCAGAAGTGGGAAGGAGGGAGAGAGTGATAGCACAGCCAGTAGGGTACTGCCTCAAATGCAGCTGACCTAGACTCAATCCCTGGCACCCGATATGGTCCCCCAAGTCCTGAGCACTGCTGGTATGAGCCACCTCTATCCCCTCCAAACAAAGAAGAAACGGCAAGTACATCCTAGTAAAGTTCATTGGCTTCTCCATTGCCAGAGTTTTTTCTCCAGACACTTTTTGTCTTTGGGCTACAAGTAATCACATTCATTATCAAAGCCACTGAGGTAATTTGGTTAGAGATGATTCATTTACTCCAATGTTTATCCTATTTGAAGTCTAGGAGGAAATATAAGAGGCAGCAGTGGCAAAGACTGCAAGGAGATAGGTGAGTTACAACCTTGCTGCCTCCACTTTCAGCTCCCGCCTATTACTGAGCAAAGATGAATTTGTTTCTCTGATTTAGACAGACAGACAGAGAGAGAGAGAGAGAGAGAGAGAGAGAGAGAGAGAGAGAGAGAGAGTATTGGAGCCTACAGAAGGGAAACTGTGGTTGGACTCTGCTGAAAGAACTGTCCAACAGTCTTCCCGTTCATCATCAATTTGCTCGAGCGGGCCCCAGTAACATCTCCGAATGTCCTGTCTCATGCTAGTAGAGCTCAAGGGCATCTGATTGCTCCAAGAACATAAAGAGCCTCAATCCATTCGGAATGAGGTCTATAATTACTGGTATTTGGCATATCAAATACAACACGGGTAGCTTGCCAGGCTCTGCCGTGCAGGTAGCATATTCTTGTAGTCATCTCTAAGTCCAGCATTTATTGATGAACCGTGGGGCCGCAGGCGGGCCAGCCGGGCTGTGGTAGGATAGTCTGCTGGGTGGAGTTCTGATGAGAGAGAAGTCCAGATGAGGAAAATGGAGGCCCTCATGGAGTGGGGGTCGTCTGGCTTGTTGCAAGGCTCTGCTGGGGTGGCGGGCCAGGGCTAGAACACGCCATCCCTCCTGGGCACCTCGTGAGCAGCTGGGCACAGGGAGAGCAAGTAGCAGCTCTGCCCCATGTCTGCTGAAAGAACTGTCCAACTAAACCATTTATTCAGTTATTTAGCAGAGCTCTATATTTATTCAGTTAAGTCAAACTCATGCTTATGGAAATAAAGATGCAAGGAGAACTGAGGAAACTATCTAGGGTATATCTGGCCAATACTTTTGCATTTATTAGCTGACAAGTATATTTGTATCAGCTTGAATTACTTTACCAATTGCCTTTTTTTCAGCACCTGCACTGAAAACAAGGCTTTGCATGTAAAAAACACTGAGCTGTATTTCTGGCCCAACAATAGCATTTCTATCTTTTTTCCTCTTGTACATGATCACACTGTCAATGCTACCATCAAAACTTTCTTTTACCTCCAAGAATATCTGTCCTTGAATTAGAGTATCTATTTTAAAGTACTAGAGATTCAAAGTAGTTAAGCTTATTTTGATGGAAACCCTTCATCCCCAGCTTAATCAAACTGCTATTTACAGACTTGAACCATGTAAACTGATTTAGACATACTTTCCATCAGTCTGCACAGGTTCAGGCAGAGTCTTGGTACTAATATGAGGAAAACTCTTACAAGCCTTCATCCTGACAAGTCTGGAAGGTAAAGGCATGTCAGAGAGAACTAGTTTAAAGCCCTTTTTCTTCCATACACCTTGTGTTCAGTCTACACAATGATCCTAAGAAGTCATACTGTCAAACTTGGAGACAGTAAAGGGCAAAGAACAGAAAACACCTACCAGGGAAAATATTCCATCACCATCTTTACTTGACCATCCAACGATCTCTCTCATCTTCTTAAGTGTTATTTGCTCCATGAGGACAAACACTGGTGCAATTTCATATGTAAACCTGGAAAGGTGGTAAGAAAAAACAAAAATAAAAAGTCAAACCACTTATTTAAGGAACAGTGATGAGGGATTTTGTATTTGTACATGGGCTCTAAAAAGTTGCTCAAAGCCACCAAAATCTTTAATTCCTGGAAATGCATTAAATTGGCCATCATGAAAGGTTAGAAGCTAGCCTGGGTTACCAAGAGGGGCAGTGAAAGCTTTTGCTCTTAATTCTTCACCAACAAAAAGATTTTTGTCTGAATGGGATGTCAGAGGGTATGTTCCACTCAGAATAATAGGAGGAAAGAAAGTTCACCTCTGGGACTGTGGAATGATACAAATGGTAACTGAAAAAAATATGCTCGAGTTCTACATAAAACTGGTCTGCAACACTAAAAAAATTCCTAACTGCCAATTTAACTCTTGTAGAATCTATAAAATCCACAGACAAAGTCTGTCTTAAAAAACAATGTAAACATTCGAAGCTAACTGTGAAGATAATTGGAAATATTGACCCAGGCTTTAAAGATCGCAATATAATTATCTACATGGCTTTTTTACTGATAATCCTCAAGGATAACTATGTTTCTATAATTCTCTGGAGTCGATATCTGTCACGAATAATTAAAAGTGATGATCTTCTAATTACCAATTTTAAGTTTCAAGAAGATAGTCAACTGGCATACAAAGTTAATTGTGGTCATCAGCGATCCTGGTAAGTTTGCTTGTCTTCTAACAAACTGATTTTAAAGCGGTCAGTCTGCCTCTTCTCAAAGCAGCTCAAAATATAAACACAGTCCAATGGACAAGTCATTGAAAAGAGATCATGATATCAAATGTAGAGCTTAAGGTAAACCCAAGAAGGTGCATCCACAGAAAATCAAGGCAGACAACAAAAAGATATTTACTGACTCTGAGACTCTTCTTTTCTCTTGGCCTTCTTAAAGATTAGAGTCTGTGGGCTTGGTTAAAATCATGCTTGCTGAAGAGAGATGCCTAGATTGACCCAGCTGAATAATAGGCAAGGATTCATATATGGCCAGAGTATTTCAGAATGATGCCAATGCTGAGAACTAATGGGAATTCTTGCAGGCTTAATGATTTAGAAAAGCTATTTGCAAGGATGAGATAACAATTGTTGTACATAAGACACAGGTGAAGCTGCTAGGTTTTAATCATGGAGACAAAAGCAATCCACATTAATCATATGGTGGTAGAAGAAGAAAAAAAGATCCTGGAGGAGCCTCAGGATACATCTGTCGATAGAAGATTTTCATTTCCAAAAAGAATGTGTCCATTTTTATTGAGAGCACCCTTGAAATTTAGGGAAGGAGAGCCTTGGAAATCATGTGTTCAGTTACCATCACCTCTGGAGGTCACAATCATGCTTTGGTTCTGCTTTGAGCCCCATCACCGTGGCAACCAACACTCCCTCATGTCTGATGGCCTGACAAAGGAAGAAGAAGAGAGGATTCCTGGTTTAGCCTGTGCTGCTGAGTGAATCCAGAGGCAAACTCATGATGTGCTTCTACCCATTCTTGAACATTGGTGTTCTTTTATTCAGGGGTGGGAGTATTTGAACATACATGCACTGATACCTGGAAACATGGGAATGGCAAAATATTTTCAGGATGAAGAGTTTGGGTGGGAGTGTGTCTTAGTATCTCACACTGCCAACAGAAATAAGACAAGGGGCAAATGGGATCATAATAAGCCTTAATACCAGAACTTTATCATCTATCTGAAGAAAACAGAGTCAGATTCAGTCACAGAGGGAAAGAGAGAAGAGGCAGCACTAAAGACCAGGGGATCCATTTCATGATTTCAATCCATTTAGATTTGCATGAATTAGTCTTCTTACCTGTGGACCAGGAAATTTTTGGTCCATGAATCTCCAAATTAGGAGGAAGAATCTAGAGAGTTTGGTCATATGATGATCAGATTTCATCTATTTCAGGTGCTTTATCTGTGTCAGGTACACAAATTACTAAAACTTTCCATCGGGATAAACTTACTGAATTCTCTGCTAGGTGACATCTTATAGAATGAGGTAAAGATGCTAGAAGCCCATCTCCAAATCTGAGAAGAAGTGTAAGAGGATAGATTCACGTTTGGTTCCTGGATTTAGCTGCATCCTGTCTGGCTTTCCCACCGAATATGAAGGACCGACGGCTAATAATAAGCTTATTCTTATTTATAAGTTTGGTTCCTGACACCCTCTCCTAGAAGCTGGCAGATTGGTCCATGGCTGTTTATTACATCAGCCCTGACAAATGGGCTAACAGCCCACAGTTCTTTCCTTTTCCGCTATTTCCTTTCATGCTGCCTTTTATACTGTCGCATTTAGAACTGACAGCGTGCCTTTAGTCAAGGTCTAATAGACGTTCACCTAGAGAAATGGCTTTTAATTTACATGGGGAGGGAGAGTCATAACCTCTTTGGGAATCCTTGGGAAAGCTAGGGTCCCCTTTAGAATGAAAATGCCCTTTATTTTGTGTATAGTGTTATGTAATTTCCTGCAAGGAGTACCAGGTTAGGCACTCCTTCCCTAAATGGTGAAGTCAAGTGAGAAAAGGACCAATGAGGATTCAGAAGAAGCTGATTGGACACTTAAGTCAGAATCAGAGAACAAGAAACCAAGCCTGCAAAAAACTCTGGGTTGAAACATAAGAACAGGGGTTGGAAATAAGGGATTTAAAACAATAGGAGAGTGATATGTCTGGAATGACATCAAAGGGGAATTCTCTGAACCTTTCAATATTCTCGTAGGGAAATAAGTCAGCTCTTTTTCAGTGGTCCAACTCACTTTCCAGTGGCATTGATTAATGAAGATAAATTGACTGTGATGAAATATTTGTCTTGTGGCAGAGCTGCATGCCAGCCAATATCAATCTTCTCTTGTTTCATGCCATTTTATTTGGGGCTGAAATGTGTCCGCACCAAAGTCTACAATGCCAAGCTTCTCTTAGTGTGAGCATGGGGCTGTTCTGGCTAAAAGACACTGTGAGAAATGTGGCTTTTCTGAGACTCCTTGAAAGAAAATTGTGTGTTGCCTTTTTGCTCTTCTCCTCCCATCCTTTATCCTCCCTCCTTCTCTAATTCTGGGACAAAGAAGTAAATGACTGGTGCCCCAGCAGCCAGTCTACACTACGAGGTCACTTTGAACATAACAGGTAGGTGCTATAATAGGGATCAAAAGGCAGAAATTTCTTGGTGACTGCCAGTCTGGGATCTTGTTTAAAGAGAGAATAAAGTGAATTGTCTGTGTTAACTCTCTTTACTCCTTTCCAGATACAGCAGAGAGCACAACCTTGACTTGAAAAGTAACACATCTGAGTGGAGCTGGGTGATCGAGTTGGCGTCCTATAATAATGACAGATATAAAGCCAAAACCCAGGAGGGTAAAGGGGGTTGCCCCATGCGACAACAGTGATCTGGGAGTGGCAGCCTTTTTACAAGGTGTCTGCATTTGATCTCTGCAGTGGGCACGCATCAGGCTAGAGTCTTCCATAGACTTCAGAACCACACTCTGGTTTCTGCACTCGACTAGAACCTGCAGTGCACTCCCTAGGCTGGGTATTACTACCTTCATTTTCCTGAAAAGAAGAGACTGAGGGTTCAGACACATCCAAGTGATCTGCTTTAGGATCCCACAATGAGGATGCTTCAGATTTCTAAGTCCCGCCCACCACATGGGTTTTTCTATGACAAATGACAACTGCCTGCTGCTCTAACTGCCTGCCCAGTGGTCTGGAAATGACCAATAACTTCTGGATACAATGCCTCTTAGGAAATTTTTATGAAATAAAAGCTTGTACGAAAATAAAGTGCTAGGTATTAACAATCATAACTCATAGCAAAGCATTGTACTAGATGCTGCTGTTGAGATTCGTGTTGCCGGTCGATGCACATGATGGCTGCTGTCACTCAGAGTTGGCTCAGCCTGCAGGTCCCTGTTAGCAGTGTGTGTGTTCTGCAGGGAAGGGACTGGGGGGACCATCAGCTCCACCTGTGCACAGTTTTCTTTGGCTCTTCCCTGCATTCAGAAGAATCTGTTTCAAAGTGATGAAGTGATATGCATGGGCAGGTACAAATGCACGAACAGAAAGTGCTTTCTTCCCCAAATTTGTCTTCTGCTCTGCCCCCTGAATTAGTAGAACTTTTTTATGCAAATAAAACTCCGCTCAGGAAAACCTTTCATTCTCCATTACCAATGTCACGCAAAGAGAGGAAGAGCGCAGCCCGTGAGCACCGTACCATGAACTCACTAAATCCTGCTTGGCCAAAGCAAGCTCCTGGGCCCCTCTCCCACTGCTTGTCCTGGACACGGCTCCCTGTCAGAGAGGGAACTGCCACCAGGGGCGATTCTGCCCAATCACGCGATCACGCTGCCACCTTTCATGATCTTCAGAGGAACTGGCTGAGAACAATTTCTAGATAATCGTTATTACTTCAGAGAGTGCCTTGTCTCCAGCACTGACGGAACTATTTCACTATTTTACATAACCTTCCCGATAGGTCTATGTGATCATATTTTATAAATATCCACTGTTCAGCACAGCTGCAGTTGCAATGTGCTACTGGGCGACCTTGACCTCAGACGGCTGGAAGGACTTTAGTGCTTAGTGGTTGGGAAAGGCACAGGAAACAGCTCTGCTCTGAGGAACACATACACCAAAGGAGAACTTGTGAGGTCTCTCTGGAAAAAAACCTTTCAGGGAGAGAGGCTGGTCATAAAAGGCTCAACAGGGGTGAATTCCTTGTATTGACCTTGAGATAGGACAACAGTAGGGGTTGTCCAACCCTGACAACAACCGGGGCCAGGGCCAAGGGTTCAGGGCCAGGGCCTGGTTGCCCACTACCCCTCCCCGGGGCCCAGACACAGAAACTTAGAGGCATGGGGTGAATTCAGGGCCCACATTAGTTTGGGTCCTTGGGTCTTAATGGAGATACACTTTTTGCTTTGTTGTTCTCATTTATTTTCTGAATAGTTTTGTTTTTTCCTTTAATTCAAAAGCTGTACTTTCTAATTAAAATTGTTCCTTAGGGTGAAATGCTCCGCTCAGCCATTAGTGTCTCAAGTATTAATTCTTGTATTATACAGTCTCTGTTGGCTGGTACGATTTTTCTAAATCTCAGAAATCATGAGAGAGATTGCAAATGGCAGATTAAAAGAATGTTATTTAAGGAGGCCACGTAAGAATCTCTCTTTGACCTAATTTCCTTAGTCCTCTGCAGCCCAGGAGCCCCAACACAGGCACTGTGAGCTAGCCATGACTGGCAGAAGGCATAAAAGCCCATTTTTGTTTTTAATCAATTTAGTCCTTTATGCCTTTTAGCACTAAAGGCTTCACTTGTCACATTTGCTTTTTAAAATTTGTTGCTGTTGTTTCAAATTAGCAAACCAAGCAGGAATCCTTAATTAATAGAAACTTTTCTAAATGTAGTTAAGTATTTTGAGTTAGATCATTACACAGTTGTGGACCACACACAAATCAATATATCACTTTAAAGTGCCTGTTGAAGTTTTGAGACTAGTAGTAGTTTAAGAAAAAAAGAATTCTTTAAGCTTGAATAACCCTGTGCTTTATCTTGATGTCAAACAAAAAATCTCTCACTTTTTTTTTGTTTGTTTGTTTTTGGGTCATGGTCAACAATGCTTAGAGGGTTACTCTTGTCTCTGCACTCAGGAATCACTCCTGCTAGTGACCCTTCAGGTAACCACATGGATGCCAGAGATCAAACCTGGGTTGGCCATGTGCAAGCAAGTGGTCCCCTCATTTTCAAATAATATCTTTTTTTTCTTTTTGGGTCACACCTGGCAATGCTCAGGGTTACTCCTGGCTCTGCACTCAGGAATTACTCCCTTGCGGTGCTCAGGGAACCATATGGGATGCCGGGGATAGAACCTGGGTTGGCCACACATGCAAGGCAAAGCCCTAACCGCTGTGCTATCGCTCCGGCCCAAATATCTTTTATTTAATTTTTTTCTTCAAATCAACTTTACTAAAGTCAATTTAGTGGATATTATTTTAAGTATTTCCACAGTAAGAAAAACTCATAGTTTTTTCTTAAAACAAGACAAAACAAAACAAGGTTGCCTGGAAGCCATGCATTGCCAAGACTCTAAAACAAACACGTGATTGGAGGCTGGAGCCATAGTACAGTGGGGAGGGCATTTGCTTTGCATGCAGCTGACCAGAGTTAGATCACTAACACTGTGTATGGTCGCCTGAGCCTGCCAGGAGAGATCCTTAAGCCAGGAGTAAGACCTGCACACAATTGGGTGTGGCCCCCAAACAAAACAGAGCAAAACAAACCAAAATAACCGTCATATGCTTGCCGTGTGTTCCCCACAGGAACTAGCTTATGCAGTCCCTAAACCCATATAATTATTTTTTTTCTTTTTGGATCACACCAGGTAATGTTCAGGGGGTTACTCCTGGCTCTGCCCTCAGGATTTGAGTCCTGGCAATGCATGGCCTCCAGGCAACCTTGGGCATGGTCTCTTGTTTTGTTTTGTCTTATTTTAAGAAAAAACTATGAGTTTTCCTATCTGTGGAAATACTTAAAATAACTATCCACTAAATTGTCTTTAGTAAAAGTCAATTTGAAGAAAAAAAATTAGATAAAAGATATTTGGGCCGGATTTACTCCTGGCAGTGCTCGGGGACCATATGGGATGCTGGGGAATCGAACCTGGGTTGACCATGTGCAAGGCAAATGCTCTACTGGCTGTGCTATCATTTGGGCCCCAAAATCCATATAATTTCTATGGTTATTTTTAAATTACTGTAGGAAGTTCATCCCCCCCTGTATACTTTAGTAGAATGCGATACCACTGACTGAGTATATGGATAGTAGTAGAACATTACAGAGTGAGCAGAGAGGAGACAATCTACTGTAGGTCAGGGTAACCCTTCATCCCCTTACCTCCAGAGATGTGTGTGGAGTAAATTAGAAGCTGATTGCAGGAAGATGACCTAAAATGTATCTGCCCTATCCCAAAACTCCCCAGAACTTTAGAGTCAATAAAAAATGTATACACAATTACAAGAAGGTAGAAACAGATGTTTTTCCTACCAAAACAAATATTAATTTAAAAGAAAAATTTAGAACAAGAATTGAAAGTAGTGCATCACTACTAGCTGAACGTTGGTTTGGAGTTTTGGAGCATGTGATAAGGTTTGTCTGTGGCTTGTGGCAGTTTTGAGTACAAATATGGTCCAGATGATAAGGATCCCCATGCTTGGGTAGGAAATGAACCCAAATCACACTCCAAAACAAGGTCTCTTTAGAGACATTGATTATTAATAGTTATAGAGGCTGGGAGACAATATAGCACAAGCCTAACCAGGTGCAGCCCTGAAGGATCCCTGAGTGCTGCAAGGTGTGGCCCCTCACGAGCCCCCAGACTCTACCACAGGGCCCAAACAGTGTCACCTGCTCAGGTCCTTGCACTGAACCACAAGGCCCACTTGGCCGAGAATTACCAGTGGAGGCCCTGAGACCTCCTGAGCACCCTTGGGAGTCCTCCCTCTTTCTCTCTATTCTCAACAACAAGAAGTCCTCCCTCTTTCTCTCTATTCTCAACAACAACTCTAACATAAAATTTCACGCTAAATTTTGAAAACTGTAGTTATTATTTCTCATGACCATGTTCTAATTAAATTAAGATTTAATTAAAAATAGCTCATCAATTATCTACTATTAAATCAGAATTGTGATACATCTAGACGATTTTAAGAGGTGATGGCTAGGCAATGAGATTAATGATGAGGTAATGAAGTTATTACAGAACCATTAAAAATTTCTTTTGCTGAGAGAAAGGGAAAGAAATAAAGAACCTGCCATGAAGGCAGGCTGGGGGAGGGGGAGGGAATGGGGTAGTTGGTGGTGGGAGATGGATGGGCACTGGTGGAGGGATGGGTGCTGGAACACTGTGGACCAAAGCCCAAATATGAACTTTGTAATTGTATATCTTTGTAATTGTATATCTCATGGTGGTATAATAAAATACCTAAAAATTTCTTTCGCTATTTGGGCTATGCCCAATAGGGCTACTTACAGCTCAGTGCTCAGAGCTCATGTCTGACAGAGCTCATGGAACCACACAGTTAGGAATCCAACCCAGGGTTTCCTGCATGCAGAGCATGCACTCCAGCCTCTTGAGCTATCTCTCCAGTCCAGGAACCACTAAACCATTACACTTTTAAAGCAACATTTCATAACCATACATACGGTTGCTTATATGAAAATAACATATTAGACTTACATGTTGGTATTGGCAGTTGATGTCAGCCACTCGCCAGCTAAGCCAATGACATCCAACCCTGTGGAGAGCTGATTGAAAAATCGAGGATGACCTAAAGATAGACAGTGACAGACAAGAATAAGACTTAAACTCTTTTCAGAGCCAAAAGTGAGGTCTATTGATGAGATCACCATCCAGATGGAATAGTAAGGGAGGCCCAGACATACTGAAACTAAGGGCAGGTTGAGCTATCCCATACCAACTTTAGTATTCATGATGGATCTCAAACTTAGGTGTGCCTAAAACACCGTGCTTTTTAATACATTAAAAAACCCAATTCCATGAAGCAAATTATATGTATTTGTTTGGAGGCCTTACCAAGCAGTGCACAGGGCTAAATTCTGGCACTAACCCATGTATCTCTTCTTAAAGGGCCAAGGGGACCACCTAGGGTGCTCGGGATAAAACTTGGGTCAGTAGTATGAAAGGCAAGTGCTCTCCTTGCTGTACAATTTCTCCAGCCCCAGAAAATCATCTCTCTAGGGTTTATATATTGGTTTACAAATGAGCCCCTATGTAGTACTTACTGTTAATTATAAATTAGGATGTGGTACTCTTAAATTTCTCCCCAAAGGGCTCACATATTTTTCTTTTGGGGTCACACCCAGCTATACTCAGGGGTTACTCCTGACTCTGCACTCAGGAACTACTCCTGGCAGTGCTCAGAGGACCATATGGGATGCCAGGGATAGAACTTGTGTTGGCTGCATGTAAGGCAAATGCATTACATGCATGTAAGAACCCCTGCTGTGCTATCGCTCTTTTTTAAAAAATATTCTATTATACCACTGTGAGATGTTCAAAGATGTTCATGTTTGGGTTTCGGTCATACAGTGTTCCAGCACCCATTCCTCCACCAGTGCAAAGGGCTCACTTTTAATTTGATATCCCAGACTCAACACTCAACTCAAGGTTAGCTGATGGAGAAGTTGTCTGAAGTTGTCTGAAGCCTCAGACTGGGTTTCTGTCTCTATAGATCAAACCAAACCACAGAAAGTTTCTGTTCTGATGCTGTCCCTTAAGCCCCATCATAACTCTCTGGGTCTATGTCAGACAAAGGCGACAGAGTCGGTGTATTTTATAGACATCTCATCAGGCTACAGGATGAGCCTTGTGACAGGAGTTGCCACAGCCACGTTCACTCACTGGGTTATTGGTAAAACCATTGCTATTAATTTACAGCCCTCTGAAGCACAGGGGATGCTTTAACCGACTTTGTTCTCAGAAAATCCAGGACTGTTGCCAATTTGACCAACTTGGCATGCGCGAACCATCTCTACCCCACATCAGTGGGCTCAGCCCAGCTGTCACAAAGAATCAATGCAATAGATTATCAAGTGTTGACAGAGAATTGCTGTCCGAAAGATATGCTGACTGCTGTTCTTCCCATGGAAACTTCCTTTCCCTCTGAAATAACTGTCAGAGAGCTTGGATTGAATGTTCTTGGTCTCCCTCTCTGATGGTGACTACTCTTCCTTAGAGGAGATGGTCGTTCAATAACTCTGGACCATGACTTTTTCACTCAGATTCAACCTGTTCCTGCCTGCCAAGTCCTTAAAAATACAATTAATTAAATAAGGATAAATAGTAACCATAATCTAAGTCTGGAGCCAGATTCTAGACATTTATGTAGACTTAAATACCTAAGCCAGCCTATTTCATGGCACTCTGCTTGGTGCCGACAAAACATGAGCTCTCCAGCAACATAACTAATTCTCTTGGAAACTTCTTTACAATATATGAGAGGGTGATAACTCAAAGGGCTGGAGTGCATGCTTTGCATGTGGGAGGCCTGGGGTCTCTCTGTGGCATGACAAGATAACACTGAACATCAACAGTAGTCACTAAATACCACTAGTTTCCCCCAAGCAAGCAAAAGCTATGTATAACAGCCATTTGAAAAGCTTTAACTATGAACACTTCAAGATGGACCTCAATAAAAAATAAATGCAATCCATATAACTGGTGGGGGCATCAAAGGTAGGAAGCAGTGAGGAGATGAAAGATGGGCAGAGGCAGGTTATGGACACACATTCCTTCACATGAAAGTGTAAGAGAGGGCTGGGGGCTGGGAACTGGAGCGACAGCACAGCGAGGGAGGGTGTTTCCCTTGCACGCAGCCAACCCAGGTTCGATCCCCAGCATCCCATATGTCCCCTGAGCACCACCAGAAGTAATTTCTGAGTACAGAGCCAGGAATAATCCTGAGCATTGCTGAGTGTGACCCAGAAAGACCGAAAAGGAAAAATGAGTGAGGGCTGGGGGGGGGGGGAGGGTTAGGCCTGGCCTGGGAGAATCACTAAGTTCTATTCCCAGTACTTCTGAGCATAGCCCTTAGTACCTGCTTGGGTCAAGCATTGCAGCGTGTGGGGACAGATTCCTTTCCCACCCTGCCTCTGCAGGGTGGGAAATGCCAGTCCCTGTAATCTGCTTGCCCCAGGAGAGCTGGTTATTGTATAGAAAGACAGTAAGGGACAGAACCACTGCTAGGCTAAGAAACAGCTAGACCAAGAACTAGACCAAGGATTAAGAAGTTCTTGAGGGCTCAGAAAGCTCAGAAGGTAAGGTACTTGCCTTGCATGATGTTGACCCAGCATTGACCTGGGAACCTCATATGATGTTCAAGCCCTGCCAGGAGTGACCTGAGCACAGTGTCAGGGGTAAGCCCTGAGCACAGCAAGTGTGGCCCCAAAGCCAAAAACAAAACAAAAGTCCTTGATCTTAGAACTGGGAAGTAACCACTTGGGCCAGGGTTGTTGATTATAGAAGTTCCTAAAGCAGAGGCAAGGGGCACCCTAAGGGCTCCTGACTGCAAACAGAATCAGGTGACTCAGTGGCTCCAGGGCACAGCACACATCTTGACACTACCTTGACAAGTCCCTTCCCCTGCTGGCTGCAGATGTGATATCTCCTAGCACCACCAGCTCACCCAGCCCCTAATACCATCCCTGCAAAACAGGCATGAAAAGAAGCATAAGATAAGTCATGCTGCTTTCTTTAGGTCTCAAAACTTGATACAGCACTGGTTCTCCATGTCTTTAAAAACGACTTTTGTAAAAGTAAAGGGGGTTGTTTAGCTAGAGTCATGGCCTGCCGGAGAGTCGTCACTGCCCCCTGCTCCATAGCAGGGGCTCTCTGACAGGAGCACTTGGCCATTTTCCCTCCCTGGGTCTGTGCGTCTCCTTCTCCACATCTCTGCTACCCACTCTGAGCTGCCACGCATATCCCTGACACTCTTACCTGTGCGGACTCCGTGCTTCAGGGTGTCTCTGCAGTCAACCAGGATCTGCTCTAGGGACTCAGGGGTGGTCTGAGAGCTCCAGGTTAAAGCCCTCCATGCCCTCCAGCAGCTGGTGTGGGTGGTGGAAGTCCAGCACCTTGGTGGAGCGGTCGAACGTCTTCTGGACATAGTTGAGCAGGATATCCACCACCTCCAGGAGGAACTGCACTGTCTGCTCCTCGCCATTCTTTGCTGGAAGCAGGTCTGCAGGGAGGAAGCAAAGACCCCTGACTATTATCTGAAGCCCCCAACTCTCCAACACCAGCCAGGATGTCAGCACAGGCCAAATTTTATTCATGAGTCTATTGAGTTTAATGTACCATCTGCCCAAAAAATTGCACAAATTCATGTCTCCAGACTTCTGCATAAGCACTCTGTAGATCTGTAGATTTCCTGAGAGTTAGGCTACTTGTAAATGGGATGAGAGCTCCAAGAAGCCAGATCAGCCTGCTTCTTGAGCATTGAGCATTTGGACCACTGAGCATTTGTAGGCATTTGTAAGCCACTCAGAGTGCGCCCGAGGCATGCCTATCAACCAATCATAGTGCGACACAGGAGTGCCTGTCCCTGCCCCTGCCATTTAGTATACCCCAGGGTATCTGGTTTGACATTGGGGTTCTGGAGTGGTGGAAAATATGCTTGTTCTGGTGAGGCCTCAGACTGTGGGTGGGGGTAGCTCAGGGAGGTAGGCTAAGGATTCTCCCTCCCTCCCCTCCCCCCTTTTGGTCGGTAACGAAGGGGTGCTGAGCGGTACCCCAGGGTTACTGACTTTGCTAAGCAAAAGTCAGGCAAGGGGGGGGTAGTAGCAGGGGTGAAAAGCAGTCAGGGGCTCCAGCTCGCCATCTCCAGCTCACGTGCGGACTGATGGTACTAACTCTGCCTCCACCCTGGGTGATGGCTGAGGCTTAGTGATGTCATCTTGCACCATCTGATCTGACCTCTGTGGCCTGAGGAAGTTGGTAATGGCTGGTTTACCCTCAAGCAGTTTGAGAGATTCAAGGAAATCAGCAATATTTTGGGGGGGCGACAAATCTTCACCACTGGACCACCAAGTAGCTAAAGCAACAATACTGGGGGCGTGTAGTCATTATTGAAAGATCTCCAAAGGGAAACCCAGTTTCGGGATAGCACTCGGGAGGAAGCCAAGCTACGCGTTGTCCACAAGCTGATTTTGCTAATACTGTTGCCAGTCTTGGAGGATCAATTATTCAGGAAATTACTGGAGCATCATTTTTATTTAGAGATGGTGCAATAGCTGGGGTGCTGGGGATCTCCAGATGGTGCTTGTGGGTCCATTACTGGAGTACCCTTTTATATAGAGAGTGATGATGATGATGCAGTACCTGGAGGTGCTGGGGTCTCCAGATGGTTTTTGTGGGTCCATTACTGGAGTACCCTTTTATATAGAGAGTGATGAGTGATGATGCAGTACCTGGGGTGCTGGGGTCTCCAGATGGTGCCTTGGGTCCATTACTGGAGTACCTTTATATAAGAGATGATGATGATACCTGAGTACCTGGGGTGCTGGGGTCTCCAGATGGTGCCTGTGGGTCCATTACTGGAGTACCCCTTTTATATAGAGAGTGATGATGATGATGATGCAGTACCTGAGGTGCTGGGATCTCCAGATGGTGCTTGTGGGTCCATTACTGGAGTACCTTTTTATATAGAGAGTGATGATGATGCAGTACCTGGGGTGCTGGGGTCTCCAGATGGTGCCTGTGGGTCCATTACTGGAGTACCCTTTTATATAGAGAGTGATGAGTGATGATGCAGTACCTGGGGGTGCTGGGGTCTCCAGATGGTGCCTGTGGGTCCATTACTGGAGTACCCTTTTTATATAGAGAGTGATGATGATGCAGACCTGGGGTCTAATGATCCTTTTAGAGAGGATGATGATGCAGTACCTGGGGTGCTGGGGTCTCCAGATGGTGCTTGTGGGTCCATTACTGGAGTACCCTTTATATAGAGAGAGAGTGATGATGCAGCACCTGGTCTGGGTCCCGCCTGTGGGTCCAACTGAGTAGAGTGATGAGTGATGATGCAGTACCTGGGGTGCTGGGGTCTCCAGATGGTGCCTGTGGGTCCATTACTGGAGTACCCTTTTATAGAGAGAATGATGAGTGATGATGCAGTGCCTGGAGGTGCCGGGCTCTCCAGATGGTGCTGTGGGTCCATTACTGGAGTACTTTTTTAGTGAGTGAGATGCAGTACCTGGGGTGCTGGGGTCTCCAGATGGTGCCTGTGGGTCCATTACTGGAGTACCCTTTAGTAGCAGTGCCTGGAGGTGCTGGGGTCTCCAGATGGTGCCTGTGGGTCCACCTGGCTCTGGGAGGGTGAACCTAGGTCTCCTGAATATAAAATGTGCATTCAGGAATGACAGGTAAGGTGCTTTGCATCCAGATGACCTGCATTTGATCCCTGGCACCCCAGATGGTCCCCCAAACTCACTAGGAATGCTCCCTGAGCTTAGAGTCAGGTGTAAGCCGTGAGCACAGCCGGTGTGTCCCCAAACCAAACCAAACAATGAAATGTGCACTTGGCCCATGGAACTATATCTACAGGCCTACAATTTCTTACACCTAAATCCTCTGAGAACTGAGAGTCTATGAAGCCATATTTGTCCTTAAGAAGTGCGTTCAGGTACGGTTGACTGTTCTGTTGACTGTCCTCATCCATCCTAAATGGCAGAAGCCTGGATGGGAGGAGAATTTTATTCAAATGATGGACAAATAATTTCACGATGGTTGTGAGAAAATGTTGTCTTTTTTTCTGATAAAACACATACAGTTTGAGGAAGGAGTCCATGAATCTCAAGGAATACTGAAGCCACTCAGCTAGGGCTGGGAGCAGGGAAGTACCTCGAGCGAACAGGTTGGAGAAGTCAGTCTCCGTGCGTCGGAAGCGGCCGTCCCTGCCGCTGTTCTCACAGGAAAGCAGATTCTTGGAGGACTGTCTCTCTTTGAAGGCGCTCACGAGCCGGCTCTTCTCTTCCAGGCTGTTAGTCCTCTGCAGGAAGCCTGGGGACAAGAAACAGGGTCAGAGGGAACACCTTGAACTGTCTCGCCCAGGCAGGGGTGAGCTGCCGCTGGCCCAGTCTGGCTGGTCTGGGGAAGAAACAGCTTATCTGCCTTTCATCTGGGAGGGACTCTGGGCCGTGGGTAGAGGGGGCTGCACCAAGAGCCATCAGAATCCAGTCCAGTCATGCAAGAGAGAAAGGCAGTGAATAAGGCTCCTCTCCTCTCTGAATGTGACAGGGAATTCAGAATTAAGTCCTCTGGACAGCTTCTGCTCCCACAAACAGCCAAAGGATAGGGCTTTGAGGGGCAGGACCTGATCTGAGAGCATGTGACTGGACTGTGGCTGGGCAGCTACAAGTCCTACAGAGGGCAGGACTCACAGAAGACAGCAAGGATGGCCCAGCTCAGGGAAGCGGCCAGCACCAGCCAAGGTTCAGGTGGAATTAGCATATTACCCCCAACTTCCCCAAATATCTGGGATGGTAGTTTTCCCTGACCCACCTCTTCTCCTTGCATAAAGCTATTGGGGGGGGGGGGGGCAAAAGTTTTAACACCAGAACTCTTGGGCGCTAAGCCCCTGGCTGAGCATTCATGGGACCGCCATGTGAGGCAGGGCTCCTGCAGCATACAGGCACACATGAAGTCGGGGGTGGTGCTAAAGCCGCAGAGCTGGCCACAGAGCGCAGTGAGCTCCAAGCCTCTACGGAGCCTGCAGAACTTCACCTCCACCCTCAAAAGAAATCTGAGCACACGGCCACCAGCAGTGACAGAGCAGTGGCCAGCCGGGAAGGCCGAAGCAGACAGCCCCGAACATGCTCACTCTGGAGCACTTTATCCCTCCCTCCTGCTGCTCCACAGAGTGCTCCCTCCCCTCCTCCCCCAGCCTCACTCTCAAGCACCTCATCCATCCTTTCTGAGGCTCCCAAGAGTGCTTCCTACCCCTAGTCCACACACCCTCCTGAGTCTCTCAGACGAGCCAGCTTCATTCTGAACTGAAAAGGCAGACACCACTCTGGATAGAACGCGGTGAGCTGCTTGGTGACCCCAAGCTGTCTTTGTAGATGCCGAGCTCCTTGGGGAGCCACACGCGTCACAAGACAGGACTGGAGGAAGGTCCCAGGGGGTTGGAGAGAGGCAGGTAATCTGGGAATTGTGTTCAGTCCCAGGACTGTGCTGATTAGATCCTCCCACACACAGCAGGGGCTATTTTGGGAGGCAGGAACAGAGGCAGGAAGGCACCAGGCCCGAGGCTGCTCAGCACCTCTTAAACTTCTCTCTAAAGCCCCAAAGGACAAGAGATGGGACAAATACACCATAACAGAGCCTTATCCTCGGATCTGAAGACACTCTGTGTGTCTACGTGTCCTTTTCCTCACCTCTTCTTGTTCTCTGAATTCCTCTCCTAAACCCAGACCCCAAGAGTCTGAAACCAGGAGTCAGGGCCCATGTGCCAGAGGCAGGCAGGAGTGCTCCCCCAGGTTCTGCCTCAGCTGAGCAATATTAGCCAAGCACAGTCTCTGATGGCACAGAGGTGAGCAGAGCAGAGCAGTGCACGGCTTTGGTTAGCTTGGTGCTGTGGCTAAGTTGGGCGGCATGTGGAGGATGACTGGCATGACTCTGACTGGCCCGGGGGACCCTGCTGCTGCTCACAAATGCCACCTCCCACCCGCATCCCAGCACACACAAGACACGCTCACACAGGACACACACAGCCGTGTCACCACAGACACACATACAGACACACTCTAGCACTCACAGACACACATACAGACACACTCACACATGTGCACAGACACCCCTCAGAGCCCGCAGAGCCCCATAAGGAGAGTGAGGGAAACTAGAGAGTCCAGGTTGGAGCCTGCGGTCCCCAAGTGGGGGCTTCACGAGCTGCCTGGCAGCCTCCCCTCTGGCTTCTGCGGAGCTGAGCGTGGTGTGCTCCCTACCCAGAAGGGGCTTTTCTTTTCAACGTGATCGGGGGCCTGACAGATCTTCCATCCATCATTTTATTTCAAGCGAAGCCAGAGATACAGAATATTTGTTCTATTTTTAAACGCTAGCAGCTGATTCTGAAGGAAGCATATCCAGACACGTACTGCTAGAGCTGATAAGTCACCCTGACTGCCTAGTGCTGACTGGTGGCCTGGTCTGGGAGTTCGACACCAGGGATTGGAGCCGTAGTCACGGCCAGTCGTGGCCCCACTGTAGGGGCGAGTCCCATTGCCTGCTGTCACCGCACTTTTACCTTCAATCACAGGTTTCCTGGTTATCCTGCCGGGGAGCTGCTCCACTACAAAGAGCACCACTAGTGTGACACCAGGCTGCGGCTTCATCCCAGCTGCCTGGGAAAGGTGGGCAAAGAAGTGGCCTGGACTTGTGAGCAGGCAGGCATGAAGACACTAGGGGGTTACGGGCAGTGGTTTGTGGAGAGGTGAGCGGCACTCCACGCACAGTCAGGTCAGGTAGGTACCCTCAGAGCCCAGGGTCTGGAGTGCGTGTCTGTGTGCAGGTCAAAACCAATACCCTCGTCTCTTAGAGGAGATGGAAAGTCAGACCGGAGCGTCAGGCTGCCCCAGAGGTGACGCAGTTTAGCTGAAGGCAATTTCCCTTCAGCAGATTGCTGGTCTCTCCCGCGAGACCGCAGCACCTGAGAGAGGGTTTAGAGGGGCTGGGAGAGGGTTTCTGGAGAAAGCGGCAGGAGACTCTGCCCGGGTGGCAGCCCCTGCACCCAAGGCTGCTTCCCAGTTTCACAGCCCGGCGGAACCCCGGCCCCTGTCGCTCCCAGAGACGGCGCCGTTTCCCGGGCCTCTTCGTCTTCTGGGGCCCTCAGGTGTGGCTCTGCCCGCGCGGGTCGGGCTCTGTTGCCCCGAGGGTGAGTGCGGGGGTGCAGTCGCGGCAGCAGGGGCTGGGGTGCCGTCAGCACGCCCCCCGCCCGGCAGGCCGCACCCCCGGCCCGCCCGCAGAGTCCCGCTCGCCCGCTGCACGCCAAGACTGCCGGCTGCCGGAGCCGAAGGGACCCGGCGCGAAACGGGCCATTAAGCGCGGACGGGCGCGGCGAAGGAGGGAGCTATTTATAGAACAAAGCTGGGCCGCCTCGGGCCGCCCCGAACCCCGCGGCAACCAGGCCTGGCCCGGCGCGCGTGCTGGGGCTGCAGCGAGGCCGGGCCAGGCGGCGCCCCGGAAGGCTGCAGGGAGCGGCCTCGCCTCCCGCCAGTCCGAGGACCCCAGAAAATCCGGGTTTGGCACGAAGGGCTGTTAACTGACCCCTGGCTGCTCCTGCCAGAGCTGGGGGCAGAGGCGGGCCGGGCCGGTGGGCAGGCTCGGCGCTATCTCCCGGCGCAGCCGCTGGCCGATGGCGCCGTAATAAGCCCCCGTTAATCTTCTCCCGCCTGGCCTGCTGCCGCGACGCCCGTGTTTTCTGACTCGATAAGGCTAGAGATTTTCGACGGTGAAATGTGGCCAGGAATCACGTCTCATTGTTCAGCTGCAGCCACTGAGCTGCGCCCCCTCTGAACAAATCTCCCGGTTTCCCTTAAAAGAAACATAATCCCCTGGGTGTTTCCACGTCAGACCCTCACGTCTCCACAGGGCAATTTTTGCTCCAGCAACCAGATCCGTTTTCCTTCGGGGCCGGCGAATCGCGCCCTGACCCCCGCGTTCGGCTCTCCTCCTGCGCGCTCGGGCAGACCTTGGGGCTGGCGCCATGACTTGCTGCCAGACCGCCTTTGTCTAAGCCTCGGAAGCCCCGAAGCACCAGGCTGGAATCGTTGGGCAAAAAACTCGGGTTGACCCAAAAGTCGGCTCATTGCAAGGGCCGCGAGCGGGCAGAGAAGGAAGGATGAGACGGCACGCTCCGGGATTGCTAACAGGAAAGGCGGCCTCGTCCGCCTTGTCCACCTTTTGCAAATCGCAGGGAGAGCGGCCCCCGCCCCTGCCCCTCTCCTTTCCCCACCCCCGCCCCAGCAACACCCTGAAGAGCCGGGCAAGGGTGCTAGGCTCAAGCCCTGATGCACAGACCAGGAAGCCCCAGCACTGCTCACCTGCCTCCCCCGGGACCAAACGGGGCGGGGAGTGGCAGTACTGAGAGGGTCGCTCTGCTGGGGTGGGGTGGGGGTCTCCCGCTGGCCTAGGCACTCTAGAAAAGCAGGACTCCAAGCCTGGAGCTCTCCAAATGCGTCCCCTTCTCCCCAGCCCCTGAGCTTGGCTGACCAGCACCTCTGCAGGCATCACTCACCGCAAATCTTGAGCCCCAGTTTCCGGGTGCATCCATGGGCAACGCCGCACCAAGTGTCATATGCTAGAAAGCAAGAGAGGTGCAACGAGTGAGTCTGGAGCCTGGAGCCCAGGGCAGAGGGTGGGGTGGGGTGGGGGTGTGGGGGAAGAGGGTCTTTCTCCATGCAGAGGCTCAGATCAGTGTTCTCTCAACCCTCACCACACCGGTGTCCCCACTTTTAGGTGGCAGGGGATATCTGAGGCCCACCCCAGCTCCCTGGGCCACCCAGGTACAAAGGGTGCCATCAGGCTGCAAGCGCACCCACACCTGCCCACCCGGCTCAGTCCTGGTTTCCCCCAAGACCTGGAAGCTACCACAGCAGCCGGGAAGGGAACACAGCCGCATCTGGGCCCTAAAGGCTCATCATTTCTTGGCGGGTCTCCAGCTGAGTGGCAGCTTAAAATAAACTGGCATGAAATGGGGTCGCCAAAGAGTTCAAGAATTAATTGGGTGAAAAATAGTTTTTGACTGGATGATCAGGCTCGCGCGGCTGCTCCTCAGTGGAGAACGCAACGGAGCGGGGAGACAATAGCATGCCTCCCAGTCTGCTCCCGCCCCTCTGCCCAGCTTGCCCCCACCCTTCCCGTGGACGCTTCAGAGGCCACAGGGTAATCAGCACTGACCATCACCCACAGCTGTTTGTTTCTGTTACACTAGGTTCTTCTCAAACCTTCCTTTGGGGTCCACTTCCCACAAGGAGCGCCCACAGTCTCTCACACCTGAGGGTCTGCACGAGGCTGCGCATGGGGGAGTTGGGCAATAGCCATGTCCATTTGAATCACTCAGGACCGGGAGCTTTTAGCCACTCCCACCCCCAGGCGCCTCCACTATGTGCCCAAACGGCCGGGCCAACAGTGATAAGCACAGGGACGTCGTTTCAAGCAGGGGGCAACAACAGGGCCCCAGCCCCAGCGGGGAAGTGAGGTGGGGTGGGGATGGGGGAGAAATGCCCGCTGAGGGAAACAGCTCGCCACTGTACTGCTCTGTGGGCAGGAAGTGGGTTGGGACAGCAGGACAATTCTACTAACATCTGGCAGGCCAGAGGCAGGGTGACTGCAGCCGACCCACCCGGGCGTTCTCACATTATACACCTTCACATCGGGTGCCAGAAGGGGCTCTGTGACAGAAGAGTGTCCATTTAAGTTTCATTTTGCAAATACAAAGCTTGAGGCTCAGAGAGGTGGAGCAGCTTTCCCAAGGTCACTCAGTTTAGCCTTTGGCATTCAGAAGCCAAACTGGGATAGTGGTGAAAAGAAGAGGAGAGAGCAGGAGCGAGGAATGAAATGGCAGGACCAGGATGAGGTGCTGTTCTAAGGAAGAGACCTAAGCGAAATTGTGGAACTAGAACTAGGCTGCCCCCAGCCCATGCCAGACTCCGGAAGGTGCAGGAGGAAGGAGCTGGGTGGGCAAGGGTGTCCCCACCCTCAAGACTGAAGCGGTGAGACAGGTTAGAACAGCTCCGCACAGTGGCCCCAGGTTTTCTTGTTCCGGGGGCTTCAGCGCCCCATGTGTGAACTCCAAGCTGGGTCTGGGCCCCAGTCTGGTCACCTGCGCTTCACGCCTGGGGGTGGCAGTAAAGAAAGACTCAGGATGGTTTTTACATAAGGGCCTCCAAGACCTGCCTGGTAGAAAAAACAATGGTGGGTGTGTTTGGGGGGAGGGGGCGCAGCACTCTGGTGGTGTGGGGAGCCTTGTAGACTGGGAAAGAAACGCAGCAAGACCAGAGCAACAACAAAGGCTCTAGCCTCACCTTCCCTGGCCGGTGGGAGGCCAGTGCCCAGCGATCCCAGCCAGATCATTCTGGCTGGGATTGAGAAGGGTCTGCCCAGGGAACTGAAAGGCAGCCTAAGGACTTAAGTAAGACCATGCCTCCGCCTGCAGGTGGAGGAGTCTGGGGCAGCTGCGGGGGAGGGTGGGCACTGAGAAGGGGTGTAAGGACAATGGCCCCTGGCTTCACTGATGGGAACGATTGGACATTTCCCCAAGCGAATGCAAAGTGCATAAAAGCGCAGCCAAAAGCCTTCCTTTGAAACACTCTGCCATCCCTAAGCCCCTCAAATAGGAATTTGGCAGCTATTACTGATAGATTTGAGGAGCTGATAGATTTGAGGGGTGTGGTGACGGTAACGTTTGATTGGAAACATTTCCATTCAAACGGTGAGTCGGAAAACAGAAACAATTCAGGGGCTCTCACTGAGAGGTGCAAAATCAATCTGACTTAAAAAGTCAGTCTAGAAATGGATTGAACAGTGCCGGCTGGGGGTGAGGAGCACCCCTTGGTGTGGTCTTCCTGCCCCCTTTTTCCCAAACGTGGCTGTTGCTAACAAGTCTTCCCGGAGAAGGGTGCTCCCTTCCTTCTCATTCCCGCCGCCCTCACGCAGGATGCTGCTCCCTCTTTTTCCCCCTCTGAGATGTAATTAATTGCCTGAAAATGTCGAGGCTCAGCCTCAAACCGATAAATGCACCTTTCTCGTCCTTGGCTTCTCCCTCAACAGCTCGAAGCAAATGTGGGGCAATTAGGGCCTTCGAGTTTTCTAAAAGCTGCAATTAACGTCGAAATTTTCGCTGATTATAGACTTGGAGCACAGCGCGGGGGCAGGAGGAGGGGTCGGATCTGGGCTCAGCGAAAACCGAGACAGAGAAACTCTCCCGCTGGGACTCCCGTTACCCCAACCCTCGTCGCTTCACCTAGCAGGAAACCCGCAGGCAACACAACAAAAACAAGTCTCGCTTTCCCCCCCTCCCCGCATCAAGCCCGCTCCCCGCGGGCTCCTGGAGTCCTCTAGCATCCTCAGAAACGGAATGACCTCTGGCCAGGACCGGGTCAGGGCCAGTCTCTGGCCCCATCCTCCAGCTCCCCGTTGTCCCTTCCGCCAGCGCCGTCTCCCACACCTCCCAGCGCCCCTATCTTCTCCTGCAGCCGGTTTCGTTAGAAACTGGGACAAGACCTACTTGTGGGGCGCAGGTTGGCCGTATTAGGGTCTGCTCCCGCGTTGGAGGAGGTTGCTGAAGAAGAAGGGGGAGGAAGACGCCATCGGCTCGGTCGTCCCGGGGCCTGTACTATCAGGGGTCCTCGGGCTCCAGAACAGTCTGCAAAGAGGAGCGAGAGCTGTGCGTGGAGGCCGGAGTCCGGGCCGCGGCGGAGGCGGTGGGGAGCGCTGACTCCTTTAGCCCGGCTAGGGAGAGAGTCTGGCGCAAGGGCAATGAGCGAGCTGGGTCGGGGGAGGGGGATCGTGCGCGCAAGCTCGGGGACTCGGGCGGTGAGGTTAGGTGGGGTGCGGGGGGTGTCGGGCAGGCCAGATGCAGGACGGTCGGGTGCGGGAGACAGGGCTGGGGAGGGCAGGGCAGGCTCAGTGAACAATTTTCCAGTTCGGCCGCGACAAGCCCCATTGGGCTCCCGGCAGCCGGGGGAGTGGGGGTGGGAGGAAGGCGCGCGGGCGGGCACGTCTGGTTCGGCGTCTGGTTCCCGCTGTTGTGTCTGGCAAATTCCCTGGAAAGAAAAGGCTAACAGCTCCGGGGACGCGGGCTTTGGCGAGACAGGGGGAGAGAAAATCGGTCCTTCGTGCCCCTCAGGGGTTTTCGGGAGAACTCCAATCACCTTGCGCAAGACAGCCGGAGAGCCGAGCCAGCACCTAGCTTCGCCCCCTTGTTCCCTTCTCGAAGCCGAGGACAAAGCTCGGCCCGGGTTTGTTACTCTCTACTCGGTTCTTCCAAGATCCCCGATTTCCACCACTACCACCACCCCCAACCCCGTTCAAACTCGAATTGGGTGGAGGGAGGCCAGAGGCAAGGAGAGGGCCTGGGTGTCACCAGGGGAGCAGGTTTGCGCCCAGCACGCGGGAGCGGACGAACAAGGTTCGGAGCGTTGCGCCCTTGCTCTGTGCACGGCGCTGGCGCGGTGGCGTCCCCGGGACACAGAAATCGGGAATTCCAGCTGGGTCCACCCCACGTTTTTCTCCCTGGGGTAGCGGGCTCCGCACCCTCTCCGGTAGCCTACAGAAAGCCCCGCGCGCTCAGGGAGCAGGCGGTGCCCGCGGCCGCGTACGAGCGAGTAACAGGTTACTGCTGCGAGAGGCGCCGCTGGCGGCCGCTGTCTGGGGACCCTTCGCCGACGCTCGCGGCTGGAACGGGGTGGGATGGACCGCGCCGCTTGGTCCCTCTTCTGCGCGAGCCGGAGCCCGCGGGGAGTGAGTTTTACCCATCGGAAAGGGGTGCGGGCGCCTCTCGCCGCCAAGAGCCGGGACCCGGGCTTACGGGACACTCTTGGCTCGGGAGGCTGGAGGGGATCGCCTAGGACGGGGGAGCAGACGGGATCGCCCGGGACGGAGAGTCGACGGGATCGCCCGGGACGGGGGGAGTCGACGGGATCGCCCGGGACGGGGAGCAGACCGGATCGCCCGGGACGGGGAGCAGACGGGATCGCCCGGGACCGGGAGGAGAGGGGACCGCCCAGGACTCGGAGAAGGACACAGCGCAATCACTAGTCCGAGCCGCTGGAAGCCCCGGCAGCCGCGCAGCCTGAACCTACCTCGGTCGGGTGCCAGTTGGCGCGGGGGCGCTCACTGCTGCCCTGCCTGGCGACCAGGGATGCGCGCGGCTCGCTCGCTCGCTCGGGCCCTGGCACGCTGCGATTTGCCTGGTGCTGCCTCCAGCCGGCAAGCTGGCGCCGGGAGAAGAGCGTGATCTGAGCTGTGGAGGCTCGGCCCAGCGAGGTGGGGGCGGGCGGAGTGTGGGGGGGCGGGACCGGCGCGGCTGGGGATCACGAGGCCGCTCGCGGGGGCAGTTTGTCGGAGAAGCGGGGGCTCCTTTGGTGCCTGAGCTCCTCCGGAGCTTTATAGGGCAATTATAAATCCAGATCACGGTTTTCCGCCCTCTCCCCACAAGCACCCTATGAGTAATCCAGAGCGTACTCAACACACTCATTTTTCAAATAATAGGAATGGTGTTGCGATGAGGCTGTTCGGAAGTCTGCCTCGCTGAGCGCTTTCCCTCCCACTGCCTCCGCCCCTCCCTCGCCCACTCTTTGAGCAGATGAGATCCCACTTTGCCTTCCCAGCGGTCCCCTCAGGTCTGTGACCTTCCTTGAGGGGGAACGCGCCCGGGTCGAGTCACAGTGGCTCTCTCCTGGGCCAGAGTTATGGTAGTGAAGGAGGCAGAAATGAAGGGGGACTCTCAGACGCTCCCTCCTCCCTCTGACTTCAGTTTAAGTAGCTCACCTGAACACACCTACTCAGGGCCTCTCTGGACCCAGAGGAAAGGGTCGTGTCCAATTCCACCAGCGCCGCCTCCTTGCTTTGGTTCCCTTGATAGGGACAGTCCTGATTGCTCACATCGGAAGGTTAATGCTTGCATTCCGCAAGCTCGGGGACCCAAGCACAGAGGGGCCGGGGGAGGCTGCGAGGAGGGAGGTAGGTCTTCTCAGTTCCAATCCCTCCCTCCGCCTTACAGTCGCACTTTAAAAACCGTTCTCCCTTTCCCATTTTTGAAGCAAGTTAACCGAATTGCGTGGGCTGGTGAAGGCCCCTAGCCCGGGAAAGGGCGGCCCGGGTGTGCTTTCCAGCAGGGGGCGCCAAGCACCCAGAGACTGAGGCCTTGGATCAGCGGGGTCGTTCTTCCCGCGCCCCTACAACTCCTGACCAGTCTCTTAACACCCACTCAGGTCTCTTCGAGCTGTTTCTCGGAACCCACTTTCTTCTTTTCCTCTGCCCCCGTTTTCTTCTCTTTAAGGCAAGACAACGTTGGTTTTAATCTGTGTGGGTTTGACACGGCAGAACCAGTGATTTCCTTGGTTCGGATGATGCCCGCCTCCCCTCAGTCGCGTGGCGATGCAGCCTGCAGGGGTTATTTACGGAAGTCTGTGGCTCACCGGTCCACAGGAGCCCTGTCTGTCCCCTGTGAACGTCTTATCATCTTGCCCCAAGACACTAAAACTCTTACAGACGACTGAAAATGTTCCTAAGGGTGAGCAAATTTAGTGCCATCAGTAAAAAAGGAGGTTCGCTGTGGGATTGAAAACAACTGCCTTGTTCTTGATACTAAAGGAAATATCCCCTCCTGCTCTCCACCATGCACGAAAAGCTCAGGGGCTGTTTAAGGACGGTGTTTAAGCACGGAAAAGCACCCAGAACGAGGCCGCGAGTGCTTGGGGCTGGACAGGGTGGGATTGTCAGCCATGGCAGGAAGTTTCTTCAAACCCAAGGTGCTCCCCTTCCCGACAGAGGCTGGAACTGTGTGGCTCATGCGGTTCATCCATAGGTGAGCTCAAACCCTCCCACGCCCACTCCCCAGATGATTTCACCAACCACGTTGCGGGGTGGTGGGGGAGGGGGTGGAGCGGGACCAACTATCAACTTTAAGATGCTCCAGACCAGGAGGGGTCACCACTCCTGGTCCCTAAGTCCACTGTCCTAGAAAGACACCCTCTTTCATTGTCTTTCACACTCAGTTTTCCCCCAGATCCGAGATGGCCCAGAAACGAAGATTCCTTTACCTTTGTCTCGGAGGCCTCCGCCAGAAAAAGAACCAGCCACTTTCTCTTCTGACCCCGGTGTCCAAAATGCACCCCCAGCCCCTAATGTTTGAATCAGGAAGAGTCTCGTTGGAGAGATGGTCTTACAGAGTCTCAAACGAGAGTCTGTTTGGTGGTGTGACACCGTCCTCTCTTTACTCTGTGGGGAGGAAGAATAAAGGCTTCTGGCCAACCTTCCTTTTCAAGACAGCATTTACTTACTATGCGGCAGCGCTGTTCTCAACGGGCTTACTCTGTCCAGTTATTTTTGTTCGTTTGGGGGGCCACATCTGGTGATACTCAGGGGTTACTCCTCACTACGCCCTCAGGAATTGCTCCAGATGGGATTTAGAGAACCATGTGGGATGACAACGATAGAATCTGGGCTGGCCACGTGCAAGGCAAACGCCCTACCTGCTCTACTATCCCTTAGGCCCCAGATTCAGCATTTGCATGAACACCTCGCCCAGACTGGCTTTTCAGTTAGGCTGGGAGAGTAGCGGTCTTGGAGGCTACTGATTTTGACTTAATCTCAAACCATGTAGCATTCCAATGCAGACTCCTGGATTAAGCGGAGAGGGGAGTAAGAAACCCAGGGCCAGGAATCCACTCAGCCCAGCATCGAGTTTGGAGACAGGGCACGGGTTTCAATGGCAAGGGTTTCAGCACCAAGGCCAGCGCCCGCTCAGGGACAGATTTGGTCCCTAAACCCCGCGTAGGTGCTTTCCGACTGGAAGCCGGTCCGCGAGTCCGCGCGTCCGCCCAGATGCCCGTGCCCTCCGGTCCCTACACCGACCGCGGTTTGTTTCCCCCTTGTTGCAGCGGGGGCGGGCGGTCGTTTTTTCGCCCCCTTTCTTCGGGATCAGAATTTGTACACCGTGGGTGGTTGTGACAGTCTTTGCTCTTGAGAACCTTTGTATTCTTACGGTTTGTGTTTGTCGTTTCTGTACCTTTCTTTGTATCTTATTATTCCGAGGATGACGCTAGGGGACCTTGGGGGTGGGAGAGCGAAATCCTCTCCAGGGATGGGCCGGAAGGGAGTGGCCTCTGCCCAGCTGTTTCGTTTGCATTTCATCTAAGGCTGGGAGCTTTGAAGAAAGCAACCCGATCCCCAGAGGCTGTGATGGGGTTAGTATGATCCGCTGGGTCTCGGCGGTTTTCTCTCTCTCTCTCTCTCTCTCTCTCTCTCTCTCTCTCTCTCTCTCTCTCTCTCGGCGTTGGGGATCTGCATTGCCGACTGCCGCTGTCCACCCTCGCCGCTGTCCACCCTCGCCGTGGGCAACCTTCCTTTAAGAGGTCAAGGGTGGCAGGGGGTTTGGGAACACTTCCCTGAGCTTACCACGCTCTCCTCCTAGGGAGTTGTAGAAAGGCTTAGAGACATGTCAACCGTATTCGGTGCATTTTGGCAAAAGAAAAAGGGAAAAGATGGGCGCAAAGTAAAGGGTGGGAAGGGTGTTCCAACAGGCTGCACGGACATGTTCCCTCCTCCAGTAAAAGATGATTCACATCAAGATGAGTAAATAAGAAAATTTTGGGGGAACACATTTGAACATTTTTAGCCTCCAAGAAAGGCTACTTTTGAGCCACCGGTGTTACATTCTTTACAGAAGACTCTTCACATCTATTTTAAGTATCTAAATTATGACACCACACAGTAAATCCCCTCCCCAACAATAAAAGGGGAAAATGGCAGTATTCGTCCTGCTTCAGAGACCAGGGATTGGGAAGCAGAGTTAACCTCATACCGGGCTAAGGTTTACTCTATGTGTTCATGTACTTTAAACATACCCCGCCCGTCCCTAATCATTCGATCTTTATGGAATATCTTTTGCCATGTTCCGCACTCATTCCCTGGAAACAGGAAAGGGTTAAGAGGGTGGCTAGAAAGGCAGAATTCCAGCCAGAAGACTGGGAAGGTTTCCGAAAATTATCACCTTTTTCTAGAGAGCTGAATTCCTCATATAATCATCAAAGAGCCTCTGCCCATTTGATATTCTGAAGATAGGCATAACCTACTATTAAGGAAATCAATGAAAGAGGGCAGAGTGATTTGTATTTGGTCATACCTTGTGCAAATTCTAGCCCGCCTTGCTGTTGCAAACACTGTGCGACCACCAGGTGGCGATAGATTACAATTTCTGAGCCGGAATGGTTCTCGGAAAGCCTTTTCCAATTCATCCATTCCCAGTCTTATTTCATAAAGCAGGCTCAGTTTTCATTTCTTTTCGTTTGTTTTTCTAGTACTAAGCAATGCTGCTAAACATGGTTTGAAATAGGATGAAAAAATATGGGGATAGATATTTCTTTTCTATTTCCTTCCTTCCTTCCTTCCTCCCTCCCTTCCTTCCTTCCTTCCTTCCTTCCTTCCTTCCTTCCTTCCTTCCTTCCTTCCTTCCTTCCTTCCTCCCTCCCTCCTCCCTCCCTCCCTCCCTCCCTCCCTCCCTCCTTCCTTCCTTCCTTCCCTCCCTCCTTCCTTCCTTCCTTCCTTCCTTCCTTCCTTCCTTCCTTCCTTCCTTCCTTCCTTTTTTTCTTTTTGGGTCATGCCCGGCAATTCTCCTGGCTCTGCACTCAGGAATTACTCCCGGCGGTGCTCGTGGGACCATATGGGATGCTGGAGATCGAACCTGGGCCGGCATGTGCAAGGCAAACGCCCTACCCACTGGGCTATTGTTCCGGCCCCGGGGATAGATATTTCTTTCCTCCAGAGCTGCACCATAATGACAGCTTTAGGATGGGAACCAGGGTATTGGATGTTGTGTTAGGAAACTGAAGGCCAGAGAATTATAAGTTCTTGAGTGTAATTTTGACACAGATTTTAATATGTATCTGTTTCCATATCTTCCAACAAAAACCAAGGTGAATAAAATCAGTGCTTTCCCAAAGGAGTCCACCGGACAAAAAAAAATGGTTTCCAGGAATTACCAACTGAAAGCATGAGATGATATAGACTGGGTGTCAGAGTAATATTGTATTATTTCTTTCAACATAAAGAATCTTGAATTACTTACAATTGACAGTAGTTCTTCCTCGTATTCAGACTTAGTTGCCTGGTGCTTTTGTGAGAAGGTTCTTGAATATTCTGATTTTGTAGCAGAGAATATAGCAAACACCTATTTCAGACTGGATTCCTTCCCTCATCCTGGTTAGTTACTCTGGGAAGCAATCTGGAACCTCAAGGAGAAGTGGGAACTTATTATTGCTATTCTGGCTTAGTCCCTTCATGCCAAGAATTTCCATGTAAGCGTTTACCGAAGAAGTTGGGGTATCTCAGCTGTGAGCACTGGCGCTGTAGGGGTGAGGCACTGGGTTCTGACCAAAATGTATTCATGATCAAGGTTCTCACTTACATCTGTACGTCCCAAAGCAGTCATACTCTGGAGCTCATTCTGTCTTCAGTCAGAAACTTATGGGTACTTACTCTGGGTAAGTTAGGGATCTTTTAGCATTGTGTAATCTGAGTGCTTTAGCAATCCTTAAATGTGCAGATTAAATAATGATCAGTTTCTTATTGGAGCTCTCAGCAACAAGCCCTGACCTGCATGGGAACATGTGAACTGGTAAGACTTTTCTCCCTACAGCAGGCCAGTATATCCCATCTCCACTGTCCCCATGTTGGTTATCGTGATTGCTTTAGCCAAATCACTGGAGCGGAGCTGAACTCTACACCTGTGAATTTGGGGGTTGTCACTTGTCTTCCCTTTTTCATCACTTTGCTCTAGCAGGCTCCAGTAACATCTCCATTCGTTGGAAATGAGGTCCATTATTGTTAGTGTCTGGCATATCGAATATACCACGGGTAGCTTGCCAGACTCTTCCATGGCTCTGGGTTCATCCCAGGGGGCCCAGTCTTTTTGGGGGTATGTGAATTTGGAGTTATGTGAATTTGGGGTTATGCAGCTTTTTTTGGGGGCGAAAATAGCTGACAAATCAGCTCACCCTCTTATACCTAGAAGGTCAGGGAGCACCTGAGTTACACCCAGAAAGAATGGGCTGCCCCAAGTTACTTACTGTGGACTCAGCTGGTCTGCTGGAGGTGTGGCAGTGGAATGGAACAGCACGACAGGGTGTAAAGACAGTCTCAAAGGTTTAAGCCAAGATGAACAAACATAGTTATAGGAATGAGAAATGAGCTCATAGACATGATCTGGTGTGCTCATTGTATGAATTCTTATCACCTGAGGTTAATTTTGTAGGTGAAAAACCTTGTCCAGAGAGATTTCAGGATTTCCTAGACCATCACTTGTATCACTTGTCTTCCCGTTGTTCATTGATGTGCTTGAGCGCCACCAGTAACATCTCCATATGTCCTGTCACATGAGCAGTAGCCCAAGGGCATCTGCTCGCTTCAGGAACACAAAGAACCTTAAACCATTCCATGAGGTCTATAATTGGCTTAATGAGGTCTAAATATAATGAAGTCTAAAATGGCCCCACACTCCATGAGGGCTGCCATTTTCCACATCCAGACTCCCCAGCAAGTCAAAGCTCCACCCAGCAGAAGAGCTGATCACAAGCCCAGCTCGTGCAGCCGCTCTGCGGCCATGTGGTTCATCAATAAATGCAAGAGATGAGAGGCAACTACAAGAGTAGTCCACCATGACGGCAGAGCCTGGCAAGCTACCTGTGTCGTATTTGATATGCCAAATACCAGTAACAATTATAGACTTCCTAGACCATACAGTAAGAAATGGGCTGGAAATTCTTTCGGGAGGTTGGGGAGCACATCCATACTGCACTGGGCTACTCCTGATGCAGTTGGCCAGGGTGTCAGTTCCTGTGCCCTTAGTAGTCCAAGTGATGACAGGGACCTAATCCAGAGCTCCCACATGCAAATCACATGCTTTGGACCTTTGGGCCATCTCTCGGTTCCTCACAGCCCTGGACATTGCTGTGAGGCCTCCAGCATTACATCATATTTACTGGACCTTTAAGATTACTTCATCTTGGGGCTGGAGAGATATAACAGGTTTGTTGCTTGCCTTGCACACAGTCAACCTGGGTTCTGTCCCCATATCTGGAGTAACTCCTACGTGCAGAGCCAGGATTAACCCCTGCACTAACCAGGTGTAGCACCAAAAACCAAATTATAAATCTCCTCAGGTCTGCAGTAATAGGAAGAGGAGGGTTTCAGATGAGACTAGTTAAGTTCATTTCACTTGATCACTTGACATCCCGTTATTCGTGATTTGCTTGAGCGGGCGCCAGTAACATTTCCATTTGACCCTATCACATGCCAGTGTAGCCCAATGGCATCTGGTTGCTTCAGGAATACAAAGAGCCTCAAACCGTTCGCTCAGGGTCTTGACGAAGAAGTCTGACCATCTTGTAGGTGGGCGGTCACGTGATCTTTTGACATCCCGTGGGATCCAGTCGGTAATGGCTCTAGTCCAGCGGTTGTCTCCAAATCGCATTACATGACCAGCCCATCTGATTTTCGATGCCTTGGCAAATGAGACAGCGTCCCTGACTCTGGAACAGCGACGGAGGTCGGAGCTCCAGATTCCTTCTTTTAGGTTTTCAGATAAAGTTCATTTATCTGAAAT
Organism: Cryptotis parvus; assembly: GCA_021461705.1. NCBI lineage: Eukaryota > Metazoa > Chordata > Mammalia > Eulipotyphla > Soricidae > Cryptotis > Cryptotis parvus. The sequence continues at coordinate 217,366 of JAJIBD010003591.1, forward strand.
AACTTTCATTTGACAGAACTTTAACTATTCTCCTAGGGATTGTCCTCATACTTTGAGTGTTGTGGACATACAAGGCAATAGTAGTAGCATTCTTGCAAACACTATTTTTTTGGGGGTGGGGAGCCACACCCAGCAGTGTTCTGTACCTCCTAGGTCTCTGCTCATTTTCCCAGAGGAAGCAACCATTAAGAGCAGCTCAAAAATGGTTGTCCCACAGTGCAGGTCCTTGTATATGTAAAGAGGTTTTAGCCAGGTGAGATTAGCATAGATTAGCATAGATTGCCATTGGACTGTAGACTGTCTTCCCCTCATTTTTCTTTTAATGATTCCTTATTCTAAGAAATAAACATTGGGACTGGAGCGATAGTACAGTAGGGAGGGCATCTGCCTTGTATGCAGTCAACCTGGTTCTATCCTTGCCATCCCATATGGTCCCCCAAGCACCACCAGGAGTAATTCCCAAGTGCAGAGCCAGGAGTAACCCCTAAGCATTACCAGGTGTGACCCAAAAAGCAAAAAAAAAATTGAGTTTATGCAAAGTGCAGCGGATACTCTCAGTCCAGACTCAGCCCCCCCCCCCCCCCCCCGTCCCTGTACTGTTTTCCTTATGTGTATCTTATTTTCTTAGTCCTTTGCAATGACCCTGATCACCTGGGGCTTATCCCCAGCACACGGAACCTCAGAATTAAACAAGCAGGCCTTAACCTGGACGCTTATTTTTTATTTTGGGGTCAGACCCAGTAGTACTCAGGGGTTATTCCTGGCTCCCTCTGTGCTCAGGGATCACTCCTGGTAGTGCTAAAAAATGCAGGGGGGTCAAGTCCAGGTCGATTGTGTGCAAGGCAAGTGCCCTATCCATTGTTGTACTTTTGCTACTGCCCCTTAACTTGGACACTTTCAAATTACTCTGCCATGGGCCCTAACACTGTCATCTGTGCTTGGTTTTGCTGTTATTCGGCTCTCCCTGCTGTGACCTGCCTCCCTGTGTGGCCACTTAAGGCATGTCTAGTGCCTCCTGGAGGCCTGAAATCAATGGCTTCACTTTCCCTTGTGGTCTTTGTTGAACCCAAACTGGCTTACTTCCCCAGAACACTACTTACCAAATGTGGATTTAACAAACACCACATCCAGGGGCGAGAGAATCCAAGAGCTGTAGTATGAGGTCTTCATCACACACGGCTGGGTTTGAAGGTGGAGGAAAGGGGCTGATAACTCAAGAAATGCAGATAGGCTCCAGAAGACGGAAATGGCAACACAGCCTCCGACACCTTGAGTGGTCTTTTGATGTACAGAGTCATAAGTCAGATTTGCTTGCTGGCATGAGAGTTAGTTCAATGGACTGAGTGCAGGTTTTGCGTGTAGAACCGGGTTCATTCCTGATACTGCCTGTTCCCCAAGCACCACTGGGAGTGAGCCCTGATCAGAGCCAGGAGTTTCCTCCAAGCAGTACTCGGTGTGGCTCCCCAAAAAACTTGTTTTAAAGCAACTGTTCGCTGTTGGTGGCAAAACTACACGTCAGGCAAAACTAATGTCCTTCCATACTCAACTTATATAAGCAAATTGCCACTTTCTCCATTAAATCCGCTTTTCTTTCATGCTCCTTTTTCAGACTAACACCTCCATCCATAGTTTTTTAGCAGGAAGTCATCCTTAACTTCCACCTCGCTCCTACATATAATTCACTACCTTTCTCTCAACGGCATCTCCCTCCCATTGCCTATCAGCTATGTGGAGGCTATAATCTGAGCTGTAAGAATTACTATGGAACACCATGTCTCTGCTTCTCTTCTTTGCTGCACTTCTGAAGAGCTAAACTTCACCTCAATGCCTAGGACATAGACAATCCAAACTCACTCCTAAACTCGTGCTAATACTATGTATTTATCTGTTTGGGGGATACCCCTGATTGTTTAGGATCTCTTGCAGCAGTGTTCAGGGAATGATGTAGTGCCAGGGATAGAGCTCAAGACCTCTGAATGTAAACATGCCCTCCTGTTTGTGATTCCCTGTTTGTGATGCTCAGGGCTTACTCCTGGCTGGTCCAAGGGACTATATGGGGTGTCAGGAATACAAACACAGGTCAGCCATGTGCAAGCTAAGTGCCTTGCTAACTGTATTATCTTTCTTGCCCCTCCTTTTTTTTAAATGAACAACCCTATATGTTGTTTGAGAGCCTACCTACTACCAAGAGTATCCCACCTGCACGGCAGAGCCTGGCAAGCTACCCGTGTTGTATCTGATATGCCAAAAACAGGAACAATAATATACCTCATTCCCATGACCTGAATAAATGGTTTGAGACTCTTTGCGTCCCTGGAGCGAGCAGATGCCCTTGGGCTCACTAGCACACAACAGGGAGGAACGGAAACATTATTGGCATGTGCTCGAGCAAACTGATGAACAAAGGAAGACAAGTGACAAACCTATCTGTGAATTATTATAATGATTTCACAATTGACAGATGAATTGTGACTGGTAGTTTGAGAAAACATTTCCCCCCCATCTGGCATTAGAATGTTCTTTTTGAAATACTACCCTTGTTTTCTTCAGATTTCCTCCTTTGCCTCACACTGCCTAAGTTCTCCCTTAAACACAGCTTATACAAAAGCTCCTAGGGCCTGCTCGCCATGCAGGCGGCCGCACCTGGTGGACTTGGAGCAAGGATTGGGGGCCTCCACCCAGTCCCCAGCCTCTGGGTCCAGTAGGTGTGACCCTGAGCTCCAGCCACCACAGCCAACCGCCACAAGACAGAGACTCCAGATCCATGGCTGCACAGGCGCGCGGTGGCTTTGCCACCATGGTTTAATCTTAGATGCAAGGTATTTTAGCACCAGGTCCTTTCAGGATCTTTCTCATTTGTACACTTCAACGATCATTCTATTTGCATCAAACTGGAGAGGTTGATATAGCATGCGGAGCCTCAGACGCAGCTGGGGGAGCTGGAACTTGACTCTCCCCTTGCTCAGCTGACCATGGGGCCCCCAGGAGGATAGATGGGTTTTGGGTGTTGGCCCATCACTTCTGGGGGGTCCTGGAAGCAGCTGGATGAGATTCGCCCACCACATTAGCCGCCAATTCCTGCTGTCCGGATGGTGCAGCACATCAGAGCCCACCCAGGGGGGACACTGACCTCAAGATCAGATTAACAGAGCAAAATGAGTTCGAGCCCAGGTAGGCAGCTCCCAGAAGCGGGAATCACCGGCAATTCGTCAAATGGAGCTGGGGTCATCCCTTCCCCTCTCCATTTTGTCTGAGCCCTGTAGCCCACTCCAGGAGCTGCCCTGGGGCAACCAGCCATAGCATGCAGAGCCTCAAATGCAGCTGGGGGAACTGGAACTCAGCTCTCCCCTAGCTCAGCTGACCATGAGGCCCCCAGGAGGACAGATGGGTTTTGGGTGTTGGCCCATCACCTCTGGGGGTCCCAGAAGCAGCCGGATGAAACTCACCCACCACATTAGCCGCCATTTTCACTGTCCGGGCGCTGACCATGAGGCCCTGAAGTCGCACGGCCAGCAGCCACGCAGTCCATCAAACTAGTGGATTAATGTACTGCATTCTACGATGTGTAGGAAAGGTAGGCGGGAGGAGAGATAGAGAGGAGAGAAAAGATATACAGAACCAGCCAAGTAGTTGGGGTGTGGGAGGGGGAGGGAGGTGGGGACATTGGTGATGGGAGATGGGTTCGGGTGGAAGGATGGGTGTTGGAACACTGTAGAACCAAAACTTGAGCATGAGCATCTTGCAATTGTATGTTTAAAAGTGGTGTAATAAAATTTTAAAAATAAATTAAAAAAAACACAGCTTATAGGACCCTCCACTGCCCAACCCTTTCATATGGGCTCATGACTCTAACTGGTTCATTTTTATTTTGCTAGTCAATGCACTTACTTACTTGCTGGACTCATTTATGTGGACCTTAACAAGTGGAATGACTACCGATAGCAGATTCACCCACATTCTCTTCTGGTGGGAGCTCTGTTTCTACCTTATCAGTTCAGGCTTCACTTCTCTCTGCCTGGGTGCCAGGGCTGCTTAGGTGAGGGACCCTCCTTTGAGCTTCCTCAACTCTGTGCTTCTCTACTCTATTTCAGCACAAAGTCCTGGCTAAGAGCAGGGCTAGGTTTTGTTCCCCAGGACTCTCCTACTAAGCTCTTGGAATTAATAAACTGTGCTGACATTCCCGCTCATGCCCATTCTGTGTGAGAGTTCTTCCACACTATTATTTTTTTTCTTTTTTGGGTCACACCCGGCAATGCTCAGGGGTTTCTCCTGGCTCTGCACTCAGGAATTACTCCTGGCAGTGCTCCGGGGACCATATGGGATGCCGGGATCAAACCCAGGCCGACACAGGCCGACTATGTGCAAGGTAAATGCCCTACCTGCTGGGCTATTGCTCCGGCCCCATCTTCCACATTATTGTAACATGTAACAAAGCTTTATGTACAGGTCTGAAGCAAAACACATAAAGTGATGTTTACATCAACAGTTTGTTTGCTGTTGTATCTAGTATTTAGTTATGCATGAAATCTGGATTCAAAACCCACTGGAGTGCTGAGGAACGTAGCTTTATACCCAGGATGCAAAGCATTTACCTTGTGTATGTAAGGGCCTAGATTCAATACTCTGTATACCCCTCCCACGCCCCTCACACACACACACACACACACACACACACACACAGAGTGGTGGGGGTAGGGTGGGAACCCACTAAATATCTTACAATAGATCCCATTACCTTTCAACTTTAATCTCATCTGAATTCCAATACAGTGATTAACATTTCTCTTTGAATATCCTCCATTTCCTCCATTCCAAATTAAAGTAACTGAGAGTGGTAACACAAGTTCTTAAACTACTGTGAATCAATGAGTTAATACAAAAACACCCTGTGGGCTATTCATCAGTTTCTGTCCAATACAGGCAGGCAGGTAGGCCTGTGTTGGATGATGCAGACATTCTATTTCACTCAAGAGTGTGGGGGGAGGAAGGATCTGGGCAGAAGGATGCTGATTATCTGTCACACATGACAAAAACTGAAATTCCTAGATAGAATTATTCTGTGATCGGTGATACTGTGACCTTTCAGTCGGACATTTTTCCTCAGAATTTTCCTATTCCTAACATCCTGATTCTGCTCACTTGAACATGGCTTCACTAGCACAAATTGTGGGAAGGCGTCAACATGTTAAAACTAAAATTAATCACTGGTAGACGGTGTTGGGACACTATATGCATGAAACCCTCTCAACAGCACTGCAAATCTGTCCCTCAAATAAAAGTTTTAAAAGCCTAAAATTAGTATAAAACTAGAATATTTAAGAGCCTGAGGAACAGTTCAGTGTGAGAACATCTGCTTTCAAGCATAAGGTCTTGATCAACATGTCCCCATACTGCTGGGCAGCTCTCTGTAATCCCTGGCACCACAAGTGTTTTCCAGCCAAAGTGCAGCAGGGTGTGCAGTGCATGGCCAGCAAGTACCCAACTGAAAGCTCTGAGTGCACCACCAGGAAGTGTGACCCCTGATGAGCATGCCTGGCACCAAGCTAATTCCCGGCCAGCACAACACACTGCGCATGAGCATAACCAAAGCAGTGACCGGGCCAGTACATGTAAAAGATCACACCTGAAAAAAACACCAGCCTGGCCAGCATGGCTTCTGGTTGTGAACACTGTATCTGCATGGGAGCCAATAGCCAGCACCATAAAATCATGAAGATATTCCACTCAGCTCTGCATGAGACACCTAAACCTATCCCCATAAGAACATCAGTAGTGACAACTAAGGGAGGAAGTAATATAAAACATAAGGCCATCCTATGAAAGGTCCTTGCCATGTGTGAACATGGCCTGATTTCAACCAGGCATCCACTTGATCTCCTGAGACCTGTCAGGAGTAACTGCTGAGAACAGAGACAAGAGTTACCCACAAGGCATTGTCAGGTGAGGACCAAGAGCCCAAATCAGAATCTATCTCTGTTTACTGTCTGTATGTGCAGAGAACACACAAAGTCCTTCCATGTTTATTGTGTATGTGCACACAGCACACACAAAGCTCTTCTGTTTACTGAGTATTTGCACAGAGCATACACAAAGTCCTTCTCAGTTTACTGAGTATGTTCACAGAGCACACACAAAACCCTTCTCTGTTTACTGAGTATGGGCATATAGCACACACAAAGCTCTTCTCTGTTTACTGAGCATGTGCACAGAGCATACACAAAACCCTTCAGTTTACTGAGTATATGCACAGAGCATACACAAAACCCTCTGTGTTTACTGAGTATGGGCAGAGAACACACAAAGCCCTTCTGTTTACTGTGTTTGTGCACACAGCACACAAAGTCCTTCTGTTACTTAGTATGTGCACAAAGAACACACAAAGTTCTCCGTTTACTGTGTATGTGCATAGTGCAAACATAAAGCCTTCTGTTTACCTTGTATGTTCATGAGCATACACAGCCCTGTTATCTGCATGTGCAGAGCACACACAAAGCCCTTCTTTGTTTACCATATGTGCACAGAGACCACACAAAATCTTTCCCTGTTCACTGTGTGAATGGGCATAGAGCACACACAAAGCCCATAGATTTACTGTGTGTATGTGTACAGAATACACATAAAGCCCTTTTCTTCTTTACTCTGTGTGTATGGTGATAGAGCACTAACATTCCCCAGCCATTATTATCCTGCTTCTTGTCCAGCTGCTAGAGATTTTCATTCATTCATTCATTCATTCAATTTTGTTTTTTGGGTCACACCCAGCAATGCTCAGGTGTTACTCCTGGCAGTGATTGGGGGACCATATGGGATGCCAGGGATTGAACCTGGGTCGGCCACGGGTAAGGCAAATATCCTACCCACTGTGCTATCACCTGGCCCCCAATTGTTGCTAGAGATGTTAATATTGAAAAAGACAGACGTTCTCCTTCAAGAAGTTTCCTTTTACAGGAAAGTAAAAATAAATTAGAGTATCAGGTACTAACTTATGCTATAAGCACATAAGACAAGTGGTATAAAGGTAGCCAATGGGTTGATGTAGTGGAGAGGGTAAGTCACTTGCCTTTCTGTGATGATCCTGGATCCACTCCCAGCACTACAAATGGCTCCCCAAACATTATCATGAATGAGTCCTTTGGCATGGTCAGGTGTGACCCAACCCACAAAGTGACTGAAGTGGTGTTGGGAGATGATGACAGTCTGGATTGTGGACTATAATGTCCACACACCAATCTGTGCATATGACACAATACAAGCTACCCTCCTTCTCTGCTATATCCCAGTCTGCAGGATAGTACTCACCTATGTGTGGCTGGGCTCAATCCATGTGGGATAAGCCATCTGAACAGTGATTAGCACAGAGTACTCTAATTTCAATGATTACTTTCTTCTTTTCCTGATCTAAGACCCAAATACTAAGGAATTCAAACTAAGAATATGGATGTAAATCAAGAGAACTTTGTAAGAGCTGGAGAGATTGTCCATAGGGGTGGAGCACCTGCAGGGATGTGGGGACCCCCGAGTTTGACTCTTGGCACTCTGTGGAGGTCTGCACCCCTGAGGTGTGCAGTGAGGTGGGCTCGAGCAGCACCACCTCACTGGCCTGAGCACTGAATCTGCAGATGCATGCAGCCATGCCAAACAACGCTGAGAGTGTCCCTTGGGCTCCCTGAGCACTGCTTTGGAGCCAAATAAACACACAGGCAAAATAAAAAATATTGCAAAAGAGCTCTGTATCAAGTAAAGAACAAACAGAAAGAAAAATCCCAGCACCCTTTATATTTTCATGTACACAGCAATGAACACACGACAATTACAGCATGGCAGCCAGTGTGCTCAGTCATCCTCACACTCGTCAGAGCTGTCTTCGCTTGGCTCCTCACTGCTTTCTCCCTCACTTTCACTGCTGCTGTCTTCACTCTCTTCATCATCTTCTGCAGGACTTTGAGTTTTCTCTATCACAGAGATTGATTACAATGATTACTATTTCTACTTCTTGAAAAATAATCATTTTTTCCCTCTCAAAGAAATACTTTGAAACAAAAAAAAAAAGAGCAAGATACTGCTTAAAAAAAAGAAGACATCCCCACTAGTATAAACCCACTAGTAGATATTTGTCTATTTTAAGTAAAATGAATGAAGTCAAAGAGATAGCAGAGGGGTTAAGGCACTTGCCTGGCATTTACCTCACCCTGGCTTGGTCTCCTGAGCAGCTCTGAGTTTGGCCCCAGGGGTGCTCAAAAATTCAAATATGTAAAGCAAAATTAAAATATACCTCTGTAAAAATATTTTTCATGAGCTTCTAAGTCATTTTTCCTAAGTAAGGTAAGTAAATGAGATTTGGGGCAATTATGAGGGTCTAAGCTTTCCTTGGATCTATGGGGTCAACCTTTCAGTATGTGGGGCAATTAGCATGTTGTTTCTTCTGAAGGTGCCTGGTGCCCCAGGAAGACTGCTCTGCTTGGTGGTCCCATCCCATCAAGGAAAGGGAGCATTGCATTCATTCAGACAGGACAAGTGGGCACATCAAACTCTCTATGGCAGATATTGAGCCTTCTATTACTCCACATCCTAAGCATATACTTCTATAATCTCCTGGGATAACTTTTACTTTTTAAACAGTGACTACTGGCAGCTGTGAGAAAGATTTATTTACCCATCTGCAACATTTCTTCAATAACTGAGAAAAACTCCTTGGCTTCAGGATTTTCTGGTTCATAGATCAGGACTGCAAATGGACAACAGAATGAGTGTTACAAATGTTCAAAATGTTTCAACAGATTCCTGAGAACAAGAAAAAAGTGTCAATCAGATTAAGTGAAGATGCACAAAGTGATACATGCCAACTACTGAGAACCTTAGGTGCAAATATAGAAAATTCCCTTTAATCTCTAAGGATGAAACTCAGTGAGAATGTGCATGACTTGTTGGCGGAGGTTCTGAGCTAGATCCCCAGTATACACCACACATATACTCATACCACACTTAATAAATGTCATTTTTGTGTAGGAATGATGTGTAATTATGAAAAAAAATTTTATCATAATTCACACCCCAGCATCACTTACTTAATTTTCTCTCTTTATCAGACCCAGTGTTTTAAATACTATTTATTCCTCTTAGCTGATCCTTTGAGTGACGGTCTATCTTTCCTTTGGGTTATACCCAATAGATTTTGGGGGACTTGTTGGGAAGCTGCCACCATTCAAGAGCATACCTTCCATTTCATAACTTTCTAGACCTTTACTTCTTCAGATTTTCTCTGCAGTTTTCTGTTTTCTTGCTACCAGTTTTTCCAACTGCACAGTGGGGCTTCAAAAGCCTTGACTCCTGAGCAATATCTCACTGGCCCCCCAGGGGGCACTGAAGCACCATGTGCTGTTTGCCTTGCTAAGCCAGCAATGTCTGTGGCTTCACCAGTTCCTACTGGGCCTTCACCCCATACTTTCAACTTAAAACAAAAATGTCATTTCCTGATCCACAACAGATATCAGTCTGGGTTAGCATGACTGTACTTTTTTTTTTTTTGGTTGGGGTCACACCTGGTGATATTCAGGGGTTACTCCTGGTTCTGTACTCAGGAATTACTCCTGGTGGTGCTTGGGGACCATATGGGATGCTGGGGATTGAACCCGGGTTGCTACATGCAAAGCACACATCCTACCCACTATACTATACCCAGTTAGCTCTGGCCCCCTAACTGTACCTTTTATGGATCCTAAAGGTATTTATGAATAGTTCAAGGTTCTAATATACAAGCTTTTAATGCTTTGTAAGTTTGAGGGAATTACACTTATCACTAAGCAGGCTAAATCTTTCCTGAGAATGAAACTCTCTCTAGAGAAGGGTTTCTCCAACTTGTTCCTTAAATACTATTTTCCTAGGCCAAAGAGATACCTCAAAGGGCTGGAGTGTGTGCTTTGCATGCTTGAGGACTGAGGTACCAGATTCCCAGATGTCAGCACAGTCATGTGAGGCTCTTGGGCTCCCAGTGGCACCACATGGTCAGGCCAAAGCATGAATGGTTTGGCCAGCAGACCAAGTATAGAAGTGAATGGCCCCCAAGACCACTCCTGAGTGTTGTTTGGGAGACCCTCTACCCACAAAAATATTTTTCTCTTTTCTTATGATGTTAATATATATATTTGGGAAGTGAGTTAAATGAAACTAATCAAGTAAATACAGCTTGTAAGGAGCAACTGCAGGACTTTACAGAGCCATTGATATGGTCATAATTATCTCAAATCTTTTGGATAGGCATAAGGCCACACCTGCAATGCTCAGGGCCGATTCTGGGATCAGGGGTTACTCCAGGCAGTGTTGGAGGACTATATATGATACCAGAGATAAAATGCAAAGGTCTTAACTCCTTTTCTATGTCTTTGACCCACTATTATGAATCTTCTAGAGAGGAGAATGTATTTATTTTATTTTTTAAATTTTATTATACCACCGTGAGATCTACAATTATACAACTGTTCATGATTAGGTTCATCACACAGTATTCCAGCACCCATCCCTTCACCAGTGCGCATTTCCCACCACTAATGTCCCTAGATTCCCTCCCGCTCCGCCAGCCTGCCTCCATTCTCCATTGCAGACACTTTAACTCTCTCTCTCTCTCTCTCTCTGAGAATGTATTTATTATCCCTTATACCTATGCAATTCCTTTCAGTGGAACTCTTATCAAGAACTCAAAATTTACCTGGAACATGGTTCAGAAAATTTTGTGTTATTGTGATGAAAAGGTTTCCACTTCCTGAGGTGTCTGGGGTTATATCTGGTTGCAATGTGCCTGGGGTGTTATGATGCTATGGCTATGTTTAGGATGGTAGCTGGTAATGTGGGTGGTACTAGGAATCAAGCTCTCAGCCTCCCGCTCAGCCTCACACGCACAAGACAGATGCTGCCCCACTGAGGCCCTCTTTGGGCCTTCACTTATCTTTTTATAAGCCCTTGCATTTTGTTATATAATAAGAATAATTATTATTTTTTGTTGTTACTTAATATGAATACTGCTGGAAGAATTTTCAAAGCAGAATCAAATAATCAAAATTCATTGGCAACTGTCAGTTTTTTTTAAAGAGTTGGAGTACTTTATATATTTTAATTTTTTATTTTTACAATTACAAAGATATACAATTAAAAAGTTCATATTTGGGTTTTGGTCATACAGTGTTCCAGCACCCACCCCGC